>BQNB010004810.1:0-105644 GCA_026074375.1 Tanacetum coccineum
CACGGTCCGACAACCGGACCGGACCGGCCAAGACCGGACCGAAACCGAATTGGTCCAAAAAGCCGGATCGAGGACAGGACAGAAATGGTCCGGGTCGGTCTGGTTCGATCTTCGGTCCGGTCTTACAAGGCATAATAGTCGGGTTTTTTGTAAGACCGAATCGGACCGGATCGGACCGAGGACCGAATGTAATGAAAAGCATGGACCGAGGACCGGACCAAAATATGTTCGGTCCGGTCCGGTTTTCCGGTCTGTTCCGGTCGACGGTCCAATATGCTCAGCCCTAGCAACATGCAATGTTTGCAGTAATGCTTTCATGGTGGGGACTAAACGTGAATCTGCATATATCACAGGGATCAAATGTGTAATTTACTCAAACAATAAGGTAATTCTGAGTTCAGACTTGGTTGATGTCTTTTTGTCATATATGGTATTTTTAAGAAAGGATTGAAATATAATAAAAGTTCACTCTTCCTATACTGTGAACTTACATAAACTGTTCATGAATCAAGAAATAAGTCCATAATTGTCAACACCATGAGCAACTGCTCAGGTTACTCTTGAGTAATTTGACAATAATAAGCGAACAATTAGCACTTGTATATTCATTCTGCTGGATTGAACAATGATATATGATCATTTTGTTAAAATATGAAAACCCCGTTGGTATGATTTCATTATTGATCACTATTTATATAGTACAATGCATAACCCTAACCCTAATAGACCCAACCCACAAGTCGGGCTTGGGCCTAATCCATCTAATACATTTTAGTCCAGTCATTTTAATACGCCTTCGAAATATGAATAAGTAAGTTTGCAACATGTTTGACAAAATAGATGGCGATCCTAATAGCAAAATGTATGCTCACAAGTTCTGAACATTTGTAGTTAACAGCAAGTCTAGTGATTATATATTGAGCTACAACACAATGAAGAATCCAAATTCAAACATAGAGTCTTCATTCATAGAAAGCTAACACCTAAAACATTAGTTAAACCTGAGCTTCTAAGAAGCTCATATCGTTTTGACCCTGGAAATCGAAAAACAGTTGTAGTGCGGTATCAGATGAGTCTTCAACTTCATCTGAGCTTGAGGAGTGTGTGTATCCAGCATAGAAGTGTGTGTCTTTCAGATTGGGTTTGGATTCTGGTTCTAGATTGCTTGATGATTGTTCGGGTTCTGGTTTGGGCACCATTTCGACAGTCATACCAGAAACCGAGGCTTGTGAAGCTGGACTAGAACAAATGAGTTTCTCCCTTTTAATGTCAATGTTTCTAAAAGAATTCCCAACTTCCGAATGCCAAATACGTAGGAAATAGTCAGTGTTGGTTCTCTTGTTAGGCATCAAGGGTGTTGATGGGGCTAAAACTAGCGATGATTCCAAGGAGAGTCGTGCTTCAGCCTCCAACCTGGCGCTCTCCCACTGCGCCATGTGACGAGTGGAAGGTGATGCTGGAAGTCGTTTCAATGGGCCCAAGAAAGGTGAGGATATTGAAGTTGGCTCATGAGTTTGTGGGTCAATGCCTACGGATAAGAGGCGTTTTCGCAAGTGAGTGTTCCATAGGTTCTTGATCTCGTTGTCTGTTCTTCCAGGAAGTTGCGCGGCAATAGCAGCCCATCTGAAAATATAATAAAACTATAATTAAAAACACTAACTTTGGTCTATGGTTTGTTGGTTCTAGCATCATGGGAACCAAGAAATGAAACGAGCAACATAAGCGTTTGAAGTAGTACCTGTTGCCGAGAATGGCGTGCAGCTGGATGACGAGTTTTTCTTCTTCCGGGCTGAAGGGCCCACGTTTGATGTCGGGCCGGAGGTAGTTTGTCCACCGGAGCCGACAACTTTTCCCACAACGGAGTAGACCTGACATAATAATACAAAAACCATGATTGTCTTGTAAAACAATATTTAAGTTCAATCATAGTAGCATATTGCAAATTTTAACATGTGGAGTACTGTCCCATAGAAAGTGAACATTAATTGATACCTTGTGTAGCCACCGTATTAAAAGAGAGCCGAGTACAATAGTTAAAAACTAAGAGCAAAATTGATCTTATTAATCACTTGTCACAAAGTAAAAAGATGAACTTAATTGAACTTAATTCGTATAAGAGGTTAATAACATGAAACAAATACTTTATAAAACTTGAACTAATCCACATGATGACTTAAACCCTAAACTCCTAATGCTTTCTACTTGCTAGTTGCTATACAGATTTTTATACCGGTTTAATAGATAATCGATACACGTTCTATATAACGCAAAGCTCGATTTCCACAACCCGATTTAAGCACTTGTTACTTCGAATACCACTTCTAGTTTTTGTAAGTTGGCTGATTGTTTCATCTCTAAAAACCTTCATAAAGTTGTAACACAAATGAGAGTGATTTTTATTTTAATTTTGTTATAGAGGGTGATTGAATAGACGACACAATAAAATAGTACTTTTTACTCATTGGTTGCTTGCATGTGATTCCAATAAGTTGCATTTACTCCTACTTTATAAAGAAACACCATATGATAGAAGAAGATATGCATCGACCCCACAAATTAACTTGTCTCTTTTATTGATGACAAAAAGGAATATGAATCTATCATTATTCTCGTCTTCTATCCTTAATGCATACATGAAATAACATATTTTTTCATCAATGGTTAACTATACTATATATGCAATAACTTATGTGTGATTGATTATTTAATACATTATAAGTGTGTTTTCGGCTTAAAAGTGACTCATTTGTCTAATATTCAATTTACTATATAAGCACCACTAGTTAAAAGGGTTTTACTAACGTTCCATAACGTTATAAATTATGATTAAACCTACCACACTTACACATGGAATGTAATTTAAATATAAAAGATTGTTTGTTCATTAAGGGTGGTTTTTGCAATCGTGATATGTTTAACAATATACCACAAGACTTAACATGAGGACATTTTGAAATTTCAGTAATAGCAATAGAATCCTATTTAACACCGGTATGCGTTAAGAAAAAATAGATGTACATGATGAAAGACAAAAAGACCATGTAAGGTAATTCTAGAAGAGGAATTGAGTAAAGGCAAGTAAAATGCGAGTAGTCATTAGTGATTAGCAATAGCAAATATGGTTTTGAAAATTGGGCCAGTTGGTTCAATCCGTTTAACCTAGAACAGATGATTGGCCAGATTTCAAAAGGCGGGTAATTCTGAGTGTGCTCACCAGTTGTGGACCGAGAGATCCACCGGTTTAAACCGGTGAAATTAAAACCGTGAAAATTCGTAACCCTCCCCCCCCCCCCCCCCAAAAAAAAAACCTGTGAGCTCGCGCGGATCCGGTGAAGTGCCACAAGGAACGATCAAATACTTTTGTATTTCTCGGTTGGTCGGCCGATTTTTAAAATCATAGTTGTAGTAAATATATAGCATCGAGCTCCTTTTAGTTTAGGTTATTCTAATTAAAGTTCTCTCTTAAAAGATATAGATTAGGATGATAATTACAAAACTATTTACTTTAAAATTGTTATGCGACCGTCACTAAAGTGGTCAGGCCATATTTACAAGAGGTCTCAGGTTTAAACTTTACTAGCTAACGTCGTGAGGTGATGAAGAAAGGGTTAAAAACAATCGCGAGATACCCCGTTTAGGTCGCTTACTCACTAGTTACACACCTTTTGGTGATTGGTGGCGAGAGGATGGGTTTAGAACAAGGTCACAGGATACAACGGTAGAACGTGTACGCCTGAGTGAAAGTCTCGCCTTATCCAAATAACGTATGCAGATAAAACCTCATCATTTTTCCCTTTATCTATGAATGTCATTTACTGCAAACATAAATTTAAAAACAGGACTTATGTAGTAGATGCTCCACTAGTTGTACTATTCTTTAAGATGTCGACTTTGTCAAGAAAATGCAAAAAAGTTGATACGAGTAATGAATAATTTCTCGTTCGTGTCATAAGATATATTCAATTTAAGATTTCCCTTTTGGTAAAAAACTTGAATCCAAATTCTTTTCTATGTTATCGTTGGTGTAACCATTACGTGGAATTAATACTTCAAATTTGAAACGGAAATCGTTTAAATAGTTTTGATACAATACATTTCAGCTTATCGCTCAATAGTAAATGAGTACGACTGTTCAGAAATATAGTAAAACGTACATGAAAAACAAAGCATTCATGGACATTTCAAACCATGTCGGAGTCAACATTTCATTTATTATATTTGCTGTCTTACTATAAGGATAATCATTCGATATATTGCTAAAAATCGTTATACCATACTTTTGGTTATTCCATAACTTATTGTAGTATCATTTTGCAATGTACCAAACGACAAGAATTGCTTCTTAAAAATATTTCAAAGTTCAACAACATTATTGGCTCTTGTTTCACAGCAGATTTTTAAACCATGTTTATCGATGTATTACTTGAGGACTAACTTTGCAGCGTAACGATAGACACCAAAAGAACTATTTCTGTATAGTATTACTAAAGACTAACTTTTTGCATCGGTATTGATAAGACCCAAAGAATATTTCTGTATATTTTTCTCGGGTTGGTGAAATCTTTTTGTGAAAGATGAAATACTGCTAAATGTTATATATATTAATTTGGGTTAATTACTTGAAAATGTATTATACTTGTCACCTTTTGTTATTGTGTGTATTGAACTTTCAAATTTGAACATTTGTGTGTATTTATTGCCACTATCAGTCATGTAAAATGACCAATTTTACCTTAAGAATCTTTTGAAAAAATAAAGGTAAAACGGTCATAAAATACATATGTGTAGGGGGGGGTGGTGGGGGGGGGTGAGGGGGGGGGGGGGGGGGGGGGGGGGGGGGGACAAAGGTCATAATGTTAAAGTTTCAATATACACAATAAAAAAAAAAAATTCGATACACACAATAACAAAAAGTGACAAGTATAATACATTTTCAAGTAATTAACCCTATTAATTTTAGCCAAATTCTAACTTTTTACAGTGAACTTGTTACAAGAAATTAGGTTTGAAGCTTGAAATATATACCGATACACTTTCTTAGATTACGGTCTTTGTTCCCGAGTATAAAACGGAAAGAAAAGAAACGGAGAAGGGAAAATGAGAGAAAAGAAGGTGCGAGTAAAAATTTGATTTTTAATCTTGTATTCCTGAGTTGAAAAGAAAATGAGGATCCAAGCAAAAAAGGCTTTAAAATCACTTCTCTGTAAATCATCCTAATTTCGAAAGAAGATTAGGAGAGAAATTTTTGCATTATCTCCTCCCCTCTTCTCTTCTATTCTCTAAAAAAAACCTCGGAATTGCAACTTTTTTTAATTTCTTCTTCGCTTCTTTTTGTTTTCTATTCAAATAAAAACTCCGGAACAAAGTGCATGGTAGTGATTCAAGAGAAACTTTTAATCGTTTTTCTAATAAACATGGAAAAAAAGTAATAAAAAGAAAACCCCTATTAATTTAACTTATTTTTTCTTTTACAAAATGTTTCATATCTTGTGAAACTGAGTCTATTTTTTCACAATATACATTTTCAGAGTTATGAAGTTGTAATATGTTATCTAATCATTAAAGTATGTAACTTAAATTTTGGAGACACAAGATTTGTAAGCTTGGATCTCAAAAAGTTTCTCAAACTTTTAACAGTGAATATGTTAAAGAGATATATAAGTAGTGTTGATACACAAGGCCGTCTCTAAAATTCAGAAATTTTTGTGGGCCCTGTGCGAAATAATATAATAAGACATTTTTGAGAAGAAATGTTATATATAAAATGTCATTATTTATAAGATATAATGCAAATTAGTCATCTAAACGTCTAACATATTGTTAAGCGGACAAATTTTGAGGCCCTTAAAAGTTTTGAGGCCCTGTGCGGTCGCCGACCCTGCACACCCTCAAAGACGGCCCTGTTGATAGAACTAGATCAATAAAAAAAAGCCTCTTCATTGACACATGAGACATGACTATGAACATACCAAAACTTACATGAAATTATATAGACTATACATTGTAGGTTATCAACGTTTTGCAAGAAATAATAAAGAGTGTACGTACCCGCAAGCTTAGGCAAAGAACGCCAACTACCATGACCATTGTTCTTGATGTAATCAACTAGAAGTTGATCTTCTTCTTGTGTCCATGGTCCTCTCTTCAAACCCGTTTTTTCACAGCAAGGTGCTCTTCCCATTTCTTAGCTAAAATTTATATCTTGAAACCAATCAATGTATATATGTAGATAAAGATGATTTGAGCAATAAATATAGTGAGAGAGAGACGATTTTATAAAAATTTAGTGTGTGAGAAAAGACATGTCAATGGAGAAGAATCACATTATCAGGTACGACGATCAGCGAGTTACATGCCGACACTATTTGCATTTATTGCTCAATTGTATATGAATAGGTAATGGTTTTGGATTGTTTTCTAGATTCTCATGACTTCACCATTGTGTATTGTTATTTTCATACACATAAATCTACTATGGCATTAGGCTGGACGGTATAAGGGGCAACTCACCGCGGTGAGTTAAAACTCACGCGTGAGCTGTTACCCAGTCATAAGGTGACTTTTGCCATGTCAGTTTTGCTAGGTGAGTTTGGGGTGTTTTTGTGGTGCATTTGATGAGTAACTCACCTTAGGTGAGTTTGTATTTGGTGGGCCGTCTCTCATTTTATTTAATGTATTTTAATTAGTTGTGAGTGTGTGTGGGTATTTAGTATGGTATATTTTATATAAAGTGGGTATTTTATAAAACGTGAGTTTTAGTGGTGAGGTGAGTTATTATTACGGTTGAAAGGTGAGTTGAGGCGAGTTTTAAAGTTAGAGAGAAAAAACTGATGTGACGCTGACGTATCAGGTGAGTTTTCACCTCTTATACCATCTAGCCTTAGAGAGCCAAGTATGGTAACTCAAGCCAAGAGTTATCTCTCCGTCTCTCAATCTTTATTTTTTTACAAAAAGTTCCAAAATCATAAGTGAAATGACACTTTATTCTAAACAAAAGTTTTTTCTTAAAATAGCTCAGACGTCTAGGCAACTTAAGAAGAAATTGACACATGTCCTTTATTATAATATTAAAGTTCAAAGTTTTTGAGCAACCTATTGTACATATAGGCAACATATTATACTTTTGGGCAGCCTATCTTTACTTTAATATTATAATAAGGAACACGTGTCAATTTCTTCTTAAGTTGCCTAATTACCCAGAGGTATTTTAAGAAAAAAAAGTTAGTAGATAAAGAGGCATTTCACTTATGATTTTCGACCTTTTTGAAAAATTTCCCTTATTTTTTTTAGGAAAAAGATCCTTTAAAGTTCATTTGAACTTTAAAGATAAAGTTCGTTCACATAGATAATACCGATGCCTACTGCGGGACCCGATTTTCTTTATCCTTGTGAGAGAATTTTACCTCTAAAGTTCAAATGAACTTTAGAGGATCGTTATCCTTTTTTTATCACTCACATATAAAAAAAACAATGTGACTCATCATTCAAAACAAAACACATTTTTTTTAGTCTGACATCGTTGAAAAATGCTCATGCTATAAAGATATTTGTGTACGCGTGTGCGTATGCGTGCGTATGTGTGTGTTTTTTATTCACTAAGCGTGAGACCTAGTATGATTATACACAGTTTTCGATTGAATGACTTAAATCGAGTTAAGATAGGTGAAACCCTAACCCAAGGCAACGATAGGGCGAAACATGCCAACTTGACAATGTTGTTCTAGACAATATTGCTTTGATCTTGACATTGTAATTCCGGATTATAGTGCCTTGGGCCCATTCGGACTAAGAGTTGCACATGAGGCAATTATCACTCGTTGATTACCTTTTGAGTTCACCATTGCTAGCAGATCAACTGATGCGACGATGAAACTATAGACGTGGGTAGTTGATTTTTTAAGAAATTATTAATTATCGAAAATACTAAAAATGAACTTTCCAAGTTCTTTTAATGTATCAATGCAACGTATATCGTAAACAAGGGTTTGTTCTTTACTTGTGAAAGACAAACTGTGTCTATTTTCCTTGGAAAAAAATACGCACTCGTATACTTTTTACTTGCGAGAGAGCTAAAATAGGAACGATGGAATTATCCGAGATTCTAATCAAACTCACAGCAAACTTACATTGATAAAGAGATTTCGCTTCTTATTCTTTCAAGTAGACTTCAATACTCTTGTTCAATTTTGAAATCATTTAAATAATAATAAGACACTTGGATAACTAGAGAGCTCGCTTTTGTAGCTACCAAATGGTAAGATATTGTTGTTATCAATATATATATATATATATATATTTATGAGTTTACATTGGAAGACAGAAATATCACCGCAAAAGTAGTCAATGAAATAACTAGAAAACTCGTGTCTATAGTTGTTTCTTTTATACCAATAAAGGTGCTACACACCCTTGTGGTAAAGTAGGCCAATCAAGGAGGAATTGCGTGCCAAATTTTCAAGTTAATGAATAACATAGATGGCTAGTCTATCATCCATAGAACTTAAACGCACTTTCTTGGATATCTAAGTACTTGCTTACTAGTACATGCGACTCACATTATTAATAAAGTGTAGAAATTCAAGATACGGAAAGAGAAATTGCTACTTATTTTCACTAGTGAATGAACGCTCATAATGTTGTCTGATCTACTAGGAGCGATGCATTTTATGAGCATGATATACTTGCAATGTTGCCAAAATCAGTTGGAGCTATGAGTTGTTTACCTTATAGGCGCCTCACTTTGTTTCTAGCTTGGCTTGAATAATAAATTAGTTTCCATGTGCAAAACTGTTGGGAAATGCTCACATCATACGGATAATTATATGACTAGAAATACGTAAGCATATAGGTCACACACGTATACACATAGATACTACTTTATTAGTATATATAATATATATAATTGTAACGTTCGTTAAATAGTTCTTTTACGAATAATCAACCGTTAGTCCCTTAATTAATATGTAATTGTACATAATAATTAACAAGTCAAAAAGTCAAACTTAAAGGGGCTTTGTGACACTATTGGGGGGGGGGGGGGTCATTAAGGGGATGGGGGTTTATGGAAAAACTCAAGTTAACTTGTTCCCTAAGCCAATGTGTTACCCTAGTTTCACACTATAAATACATAGCTTGGGAATTTACTTTTCTCCATACCATTCTTCTCTTCTCCTCTTTTTGAGCCGATCCAAACATCCCCATTTTTAAGGGATTACGTGTCACACCCCGCCAAGGCAGAAACGCGAGGCGTAACTTCATGGATATCATCACAACACAATGGTGTCAACAATAGAGAATCACTACATGCATAACTAAATATAAAAGACACGATGTGTCATGACAATACCGAAAACAAAGGAACTGCATCTTGTATTAATGAAAAAGGGGTCTCATCAATACAAAGAAAATTTCTCGCAAACCTATTAAAACTAATAACATTCAAGAATTCATGCAAACAAAATATGAAACGAAATCAAATGACAACATCCAATGCCACCCTAATGGTCTCTCTAGCCACTTTTATTAACTTCAAGCCATTCATAATGCTCACCTGAAAATGATGCTTAAGAACGTCAACACAACGGTTGGTGAGAGTCATAGGTTTAAGACACACAATTCAAACTTTAAATCAATAACTGTGATTATAAAAACAGAACATGGCAGGACAGTTAAGCTAACTATTATACAGGCTAACATTCATTCGTCTAAAACAATCGCCACTGGGACGGAACGTGTCCCCCGATCCAAACCACAAAGTTTGTCTTACAGTCATGGGTAGGAACATTACCCGAAGTCATCGTCTCATAGTTATGGGTAGGAACATTACCCGAAGTTATCGTCTCACAGTCATGGGTAGGAACATTACCCGAAGTCATAACATTTAGCACATAACATATAATAGCTACATAAAAGTCCATGCGCCGACTAAACCACATAATCACAACAATTAAAACATTTCAAAACATAGTTTGCATCATTTCCATCCCAAGAAAACATAGTAACATAGGACTATGAAACTCACCTGATGCTCAGCTACTTGACAAATTCTTGCACACAATCTAAACACAACAAAAACACAAGTTACACTCGGTTAGGCTAAATGCCCCAACCAATGTAACAATCATATGATGGACCTCTAGACCTTATACTAAGATTATAAATCCTTTAATACATCTCCCATATCATTTTCATACCTTATAAACCTTTATTCAATTATTTCTAATTTTACAGTTTCTGGCAGAATTTTATAGTCATTTAATGAACACAAATAAAATACTTAAACACCTAATTAATTGTTCTCCTTACATTATTTAGCTCCCTAATGAGTTGTGTGCTACTGTGATTTTTTAGAAAAAATAATATTAAGTGAAACTATTTTATAAAAATTCATCATTAAAAAGTACTCAGATTCGGATCTGAAAGCACACCAAAAAGTTTGATGTCCTTAAAAATACTTAGAAAATGTTTTAACGCTAGCCCTTCGAACTAGAGTTAATAGACACCTAAAATATGACCTCTGAATTTTGGTTAACCTTAATTAGAAATTTAAGTAGGGGTTTTACTCCCCGAAATCAGACCCAAATCTGACCCTAATTTACTGTTTTAACAACTTTTCTTGCAAAAATTATTTGACTAACTTTCCGACCTCAAATCCTTTCGGGGCCAGACTTTTTGGAAACTAGACTCTCTGAACTTATCAATGGACATAAGATTGATAATAAAACACGTTACCATAATTGAGATATCAATCGAACAACATGACCTAAAATTATGCTCAAACCTAATTCCTATTTTAACGCGTTCTAGACCTAACCGATTACACCAAAACGCTTATAATTCATCCCTAATCACTTCTAATTAGTCTAACATCATTATTTTCTAGAGAATATGAAAACCCTAATTCCATCAATTTATTGTTACATTAATTTAAAAAAGAAGATTAATTGAAAAGAGTTTAAGAACTTACCTAAAAACCTTGATTTGATTACACAAATCACCAACTTGAATCTTGATAAAAAAATAATCTTTTTTTATATCCTTTAGAAATTCGGTTGGAACAACAAAAATACAAGGGGATGAGGGTTTTTGGTATTTATAGGCTTTACAATAAGGTTTAAGATAATCCTAAAATACTTTCCTAACTAGATTAGGACTCAATTTCTTTTTTTTTCTTTTCTTTTTCTAACCGGCCGATTAACCCTTTTTATATATATATATTTTTTTAATTATTATTATTTACATAATTACCCCTTAATTTTGATATTTTAAAAAAAAATCTTTATTTATTTTGACATCCTTTTAAAATAAAACTAGTTTTAAATGGGTATAAAAATAAATTCATTTTATATTTTATTTTCCTAACCTAATAACTACTAAAATCTAATTACTAGATTCCTAGACTTAAATTCTACTTACACATATTCCTAATACTTAAATACGTAAATACATAATACTTACACAAAATAATACGTACACACATAAAATCATATTATCATTTCCATTGTCACAAAAATATGACACAAAATGAAATTCTCACATTAACCATAAATTCAATCAAAATAAGACGATCACGCTCATAGATTGATAACCAAACTTACATAAGATCACATAAACACATAATAATATACCTAGGTCAACACTATCGGTTTGACTAACCGGCTCAAGACACGGTTGTCACAGTATCCCCTCCTTTAAGAAATCTCGTCCCGAGATTTAACTACTAGATTCACTAGCATTATCGACAAACAATTAGGGATACCTAGCTTTCATATGGTCCTTACGTTCCCACGTGAACTTAGGGCCACGCTTTGAATCTCATCCAACTTTCACAATCGGAAACCTACTACTTAACTTTGCTTGCCCATACAAGGGTTCAAAAAAACATAACAACTCTAAACGAAATGAAACATTCAACTACATGAATCTCTCCAGCCTTTGAGGAAACTCATCAAAAAACCTTAAGTTGTGTAACAACGTCATTCATAACCTGACCTCGCAACTCATTAAACAAGAACTATCTTGAAACCAAGTTATGAATTGTTACAAAGCTCAACATTTTTGAAGAATCAACTCGACTTCAAGTTTTTTTTAAATATAACTCTAACCAACCACATAAGAACATTTAAGGGCTCCTTAAGGTCTACCAGTAACCTTATGTACCCCACTTCAACCAATACTACCAACGACAACTTGCTCAATGAACAAGTGTGGATAATTCGTTTACTTGAAGTCCTAAAGACCTCGCTTCGGGTTCAAATGGGCCTTAATTATCATAATCTTACTACATTTAACCACTTAACCTCATGATCCATAATTTCTACGGGTTCTTCAACAAAACGAAGGGTTTTTTTCAATCTTAATTTCCTTTAATGGCATATGCAGATTTGCATCAGCCAAACACTTCTTCAGATATGACACATGAAACGTGTCGTGCACCTCACTCAACTCTTCAGGCAAACTCAACTTATAAGCTACAGGGCCAATCCTTCCAAGGATCTCAAATGGTCCCACTTACCTTGGTGCCAACTTACCATACTTTCCAAAATGTATCATGCCCTTCCAAGGCGATACTTTCAGTAACACTCGATCACCAACCTTAACTCTAAAGGTTTAATCCTATTACTAGCATAGCTCTTTTGACAATCCCTCACTGCTTTGAGATTTTCTTTTATCAAAACTACCTTATCAGTCGTCTCTTGCACCAACTCGGGTCCAATCAACCTACTTTTCTAACATCAGCCCATAAAACAGGCGACCTACATTTCCTTCCATACATTGCTTCAAATGGAGCACATCAAATACTCAAATGATAACTATTATTATAAGAAAACTCTGCTAACGATAGGTAGACATCCCAACTACCACCAAAGTCGATCACATATGCTCTTAACATATCCTCTAATGTCTGAATTGTATGCTCACTTTGTCCATCCGTCTGAGGATGATAATCCGTACTCATATCCAATCGCGTTCCTAAGAATTTCTATAACGTTTATCAATATCGCGAAAGAATTCTTCCATCATGATCTGAGATGGTCAACGCGACACTCCATATCTCTCTATTAACTCATCAATATAAAGTCTCGCCAACTTCTCCATCTTAAAATCTTCACGTACTACCATGTAATGTGCGTACCTTAGTTGGTCTATCGACTATTACCCACTACTAGATGTTGGAAACTTTGTAATAACTTCCATGGTGGTCTTATTCCATTTCCATTCAGGTATCTCTAGCTGTTGTAGCAAACCTGGTGGTCTTTGTTGTTCATCTTTTACCTTTGAGCCTGTCAAACACTTACTGACATGTATGGTCATCAATACATATCTCTAAGGTCATGGTACGTCTTACCCACTCCCGGATATACCAAGTACCTCGATGTATGTGCCTCATCCATAATTAATGTCCTTACACTTCCTACCAATGGATCCCATAGTTGGTCCATAAAGTACAACCACCATCTTCCTTACTTTTCATTTGTTGATCTAAACCGTGTAATCTTTCTGCTGGCTTGTTCTCTTCCTTGAACGCCTCACACTAGGATGCCAGTATCATCCTTTTAACTCTAGACTGAATGGTCATAGCCATTGCTCGTAGACGTCCAGGTTTCACTCACTCCTTCCTACTCAGTGCTCTTACTACGATGTTCGCCTTTCCCAGATGGTAGCGAATCTCACAATCGCAGTCACTAAGAAATTCAACACCCAACTTCTCTTTCGCATTTAACTTCTTCGAGTCAAATATATGTCAAAGATTCTTATGATCCGTGTAGATAACACTCTTTGTTCCATACAAGTAATGTCTCCAAGTCCTAAGAGCAAACACTATTGCTCCAACTTCTAGGTCGTGTGTAGTATAATTCTTCTCATGGATCTTCAACTGTCGCAATACCTATGCAATCTTTGAGAAGTTCAAAATGAAACGTCGATAGTACCTGCCAATCCTAAGAACAATCGTATCTTGGTTGGTGTCTTAGGTACTTTCCAATTCTTCACTACTTCTATCTTACTAGGGTCCACGTGAAAACCACTATTGTTGACTACTTGCCCGAAGAAATGTACTTCTTGTAGCCGAATCTCACACTTGGACAACTTGGCAAACAACTCCTCCTTCTTCAACAACTCCAACATAACCCCCAAATGTACTTCATGCTCATCTTTAGAATTTGAGTATATGATAATATTGTCAATGAACATAATGACAAATTGGTCCAGATACGACTTGCACACCCGGTTCATAACAACCGCTGATGCATTGGTCAACCCAAAAGGCATAACCGTAGACTCAAAGTGTTAATATCACATCCTAAATGCGGTCTTTGGAATACCTCCTTCATGCTCTCTCAGCTGATGATAACCAAATCAAAAATCTATCCTAAAGATATAACGAGAATCTTGTAACTGGTCGAACAAGTCGTCAATCCTGGGGAGAGGTTAACGGTTCTTAAGGGTCAACTTAGTCAATTCCTGATAAGCTACACACGTTCGAAATGGACCGTCCTTCTTCTCTACGAACAATACAGGTGCTCCCCACAGAGAGTGACTTGATCGAATAAAACGTATATATCAAACAAACTCAAAAGGGTTACGAGATATCGATTAGAGCAACAGACGAATGTCAAATCAAAGACTAGAAAACATATAAAGGATTTTGCTGATGAAAATAGACGCGGATCATATGTCATAAGAATCCTTAAGAGAATGATAGAATATCTGTACCAGTAGGGAACGCAAATGAAAGACTCAACAAAACGCACAATGAGAAAAGAATGATACGTATGAAGATTGATAAATGGGTAAGACGATATTCTTATACCAATAATCGACTTTATCCGAAAGAACCAATTAAACATTGTTTTCATAGAGAATATTTTAAACATATTACCCATTTTAAAATATACAAGTCATCTTATATAAGAAAATAATTTTGGATATTTTAAGTCACTTTAATTATAAATATTCTTAAACTCATTCATAGTTTTTATAAAATCAAGAGTTAGTTATATAAATGTAGTATCTCGTCTTACTCGTATAAAATATTTAAAACATACTTATTAGTGTAAATAAAATAAAGGGACAATCTTATAAAATTTGTAGGAGGTTTTCTTTCGTAAAGATTATATTATAAATAGTTCTGACAGCAAACCAATACCACATTGAATTCATAAAATCGCTGTAGACACAATTTTTATATAAGTTTAAGACATTTTATAAAATTAGTATCGCCCTAAACTTACCAAGAACAATTTTTTTTCCTAAACGTCTTCAAAGTTACTTCAAAAAGGATTTTCACACTTTATAAAAATCATAGCTCACTCAAATGATATTGTAATGTCAAAAGGGATTTTAAAAACACCGTAAGGACTCTAACACAAATCTATTATTTTGAAAGCGAAAGGTAGTCCAAAGAACCATATAACCATAATAACAGTCGAACGAATACACACAAATGAAATTCATGCAAAGACATTGCAAACCAAACGAAGGGCGTAAAGACTCATTCGTACTAACGATCAAAATAATAACCATAGAAAAACATCGATACTAACATGTCGCAAACATGTTACGAAATCCAAATGATGTATAAAGAAGGGATTAAATATCCGTACTGACTTGACACGAACTAACAGTGCTCAAAAGAACAATATGATATTCATACGAGTAATCAATGCAAGGAATAACCAACGAAACATACCAGTATCCAAAGGAAACAGATCTAGATAATCAATATATATCACGAAGCCGAATAGGAAAAATAGGACATCCGTACCAACATGGTATGAACAGGGGATGGTAAACTTAGAGTTAGATATCCGAACGAAATGTCGAGCAAACGAACCAACTTAAGAATCATCACAATAGAACTAACAGGTATCTGAGGTAACCAAAAACAATATACAGAAGGGAAGCTTACTAACTACGCAACTATCCATAAGACATCCATACATAATACATCTCACACTACTACATAACAAGCAACAATGATCAATGCAATCATGGTCATAAGTCTACGTGTGTGACGACTTTATAATTATGTTGGCCACCATAATTATAATTGCATCTTTTCCACATGCATACTTACTTCCAAGACTACACATCTCAATGATAACGCACATATTCCACATAGCACATATACACAAACCTAAATATAGCTCAAACATGATGATCCCTCTAAGCAACTATATAAATATGAAATCAAAATCGACCAAAAGAAAACAGAAGTCACATAGTGACTGATATATGAAATATATGGAAGAAATCATTGATAATAGCAATGCATCGAGATAGAAGACGAAATAAACTTATGTTAGGCCTCGCTTTGGTTTGACTTTGCTTTCGTAGAAGTCACCCGACTTCGCGGGTCCAGACCTGCTTTGAGCGTCCGACAGGAGATCTGAGTCAGCCTCCTTCTATGAATCTTCTAACTACCCTTCCTCTTTCAGTTCCTCGAGAGGCTTTTCATCTATTGGCTCCTCCTTTGAATCATAAGCTATCGAGTAGCCCGTATGTCGAAATAAAACTCAAAGAAAGCATCAATACAAAAACGCCTAGATAGCTAAACACATAGATTCTATTACGGTTAGAGAGAGACATGACTAAAATAATAAGGAAGGGTATATACTATTAGATCCTAATAATGAAAAAGTATATATATATATTATATAGTAGTAGATAAATTAAGAAAAATTAAAGCTTTCGAATAGCGAGAAAGTATAGTAGATACATACATAAACACTTAAGCCCTAAAATGAAAATATATGAAGGACCCCTAGGTTATAGTCTAGGCTCGACCACCTACTTCTCTATAACCAAAGGCTATGATACCAATCTGTCACACCTCGCCAAGGAAGAAACACGAGGCGTAACTTCATGGGTATCATCACAACACAATGGTGTCAATAATAGAGAAAACTATATAAACAAAACATAAATGGACAGAAAGTGTCATGACAATACCTTAACACAAAAGAATCTTGCATTAATGAAAAAGGGTCTTATTAATACAAAGACTTAACATGTCTCACAAACCGAAAAAATCAAACAGCATTCAAGAAGAATCTATAAAACAAGTACGGAACGAAAATCAGAAGATAAACTCCATATGAAATCCTAAGGTCTCTCTAGCCACTTTTAGCTTCAAAACCCTCAACATGCTCACCTAAAAATGATGCTTAAAAATGTCAACACAATGGTTGGTGAAAGACATAGGTTTACGACACACAATTCAAGCTTTAAATCAATTACTGTGATTAATAAAAACAGAACATGGCAGGATAGTTAAGCTAACTATTATGCAGACTAACATGCATTCGTTCAAAACAACCATAACTAGGACGGAACATGTCCCACGATCCAAGCCACAAAGTACGGAACATGCCCCTGATCCATAGCACACAACATTGTCTTAAAGTAATGGGTAGGAACGTTACCCCTGATCCAAAGCCATAACATTTAGCACACAACATATAATAGCTACATAAAAGTCCACGCGTCAATTAAACCACATAATCATAGTAATTAAAACATTTCAAAACATATTTTTGCATCATTTCCATCGCAAGAAAACATAGTAAAATGAGACTATGAAACTCACCTGATGCTCAGCTACTTGACAGAATCTTGCTCACAATCTAAACACAACAAAAAAACATAAGTTACACTCGGTTAGGCTAAATGCCCAAGCCAATGTAACAACCATATAATGGGCTTCTAGACCTTATACTTAGTTTATAATCCTTTAAATACATCTCCCATATTATTTTTATACCCTATATAACCTTAACCATTAATTTCCACTTTCACAGTTTCTGACAATATGACCATAAATAAAATACTAAAATTCCTAATTAATGGTTCTTCTTACATTCCCTAGCTCCCCAATGAGTTGTGAGCTACTGTGATTTTTTAGAAGAAATAATATTAAGTGGAACTATTTTATAAAAATTCATCATTACAAAGTACTCAGATTCGGATCTGAACGCACACCAAAAAAGTTTGACGTCCTTAAAAATACTTAGAAAATGTTTTAACGCTAGACCTTCGAACTGGAGTTAATAGACACCTAAAATATGACCTATGATTTTTGGCTAACCCTAATTCGAATTTTAAGTAGGGGTTTTACACCCCGAAATTAGACCGAAATCTGACCCAAATTTACTGTTTTGACAACTTTTCTTGCAAAAATTATTTGACTAACTTCCCACCTCAAAACCTTTCGGGGCCGGACTTTTTGGAAACTAGACTCTCTGAACTTATCAATGGACATAAGATTGATAATAAAAAACGTTACCATCATTGAGATATCAATCGAACAACATGACTTAAAAATCTGCCCAAACCTATTTCCTTTTCTAACGCATTCTAGACCTAACCGATTACACCAAAACGCTTATAATTTATCCCTAATCACTTTTAATTAAGTTAATTACTTTGATTTTCTGAAAATATAAATAAACCCTAATTCTATCACTTAATTGTTACAATAATTAAAAATAATGATTAGATTAAAAAGGGTTTAAGAATTACCTAAAAACCTTGAATCGATTATACAAATCACCACCTATAAAACTTGATAATTTTTTTTTTCTTCTTGAGAAATTTGGTTGGAACAACAAAAATACAAAGGGAGGAGGGTTTTTGGTATTTATAGGCTTTACAATAAGGTTTAAGATAATCCTAAAATACTTTCCTAACTAGATTATGAATCAATTTCCTTTTTTTCTTTTCATTTCCTAATCGGCCGATTAACCCTTTATATATATATATATATATATATATATATATATATATATATATATATATATATATATATATATATATATATATATTTTAATTACTATTTACATAATTACCCCTTAATTTTAATATTTTTATAAAAACCTTTATTTATTTTGACATCCTTTTAAAATAAAACCAGTTTTAAATGACTATAAAAATAAATTTATTTCATATTTTATTTTCCTAACCTAATAACTACTAAAATCTAATTACTAGATTCCTAGACTTAAATTCTACTTACACCCAAATTCCTAATACTTAAATACATAATACTTACACAAAATAATACGTACAAATCATACTATCATTTCCATTGTCACAAAAATGTGAACAAAATGAAATTCCCACATTAACCATAAATTCAATCAAAATGAGACGATCACGCTCATAGATTGATAAACAAACTCACATAAGATCACATAAATACATAGTTATAACACATAATAATATACTTAGGTCAACACTATCGGTTTGACTAACCGGCTTAAGACACGGTTGTCACATTTATAAGGTCAAGACGGACGAATTTGGCGGGGTACTAAAGAATAAGGCTGGATTAGTTGCTCAGGGATTCAGTCAAGTGGAAGGAATCGATTTCGGGGAATCATTTGCACCGGTTGCAAGAATAGAGGCCATCCGTATCTTCGTAGCAAATGCAGCTAACAAGAATATGACGATTTTCCAAGTGGATGTCAAAACGGCTTTCTTAAATGGCGAGCTCAAAGAAGAGGTCTATGTTTCTCAACCAGAAGGATTTGTGAATCAGGACAACCCATCGCATGTGTATAAGCTCAAAAAGACCCTGTACGGTCTTAAACAAGCACCACGTGCATGGTACGACATGCTCTCAAGTTTCCTCCTTTCATAACATTTCTTCAAAGGTGCAGTTGATCTAACACTCTTCACACAGAAAGCATAAAATGACTTATTACTGGTATAGATTTATGTTGACGATATAATATTTGCATTCACTAATACTGCTATGTGTAATGAGTTTGCTAATCTGATGACTACTAAGTTCAAGATGTCGATGATAGGGCAGATGCCATTCTTTTTAGGATTACAAATTTCTCAAAGTCCTAGAGGTATCTTCCTAAACCAATCAAAATATGCTTATGAAATTATTAAAAATATGGTTTGCTATCTAGTGATTCTGTAGACACACCTATGGTGGAAGAATAAACTGGATGAAGATCTACAGGGGACACCCTTCACACTACACTTTACCGTGGCATGATTGGATCTCTCATGTATTTGACATCTAGTAGACCCGACCTTATTTATGTTGTCTGCTTATGTGCCCGGTATCAGGCAAATCCTACCAAAAAGCACTTAAATGCGGTTAAACGGATCTTTCGATACCTAAAGGGAACCATTAACATGGGTCTCTGATACTAGAAGCATACCGGTATGTCTCTAACAGCATATTCAGACGCAGATCACGCGGGTTGTCAGGACACTAGACGCATTACATCAGGAAGCGCTCAATTCTTAGGTAATAAACGTATTAGCTGGTCTTCAAAGAAGCAAAAGTGCACTGCGATCTCGAGTACAGAGGCATAATATATTGCCTTATCTGGGTGTTGTGCTCAAATCCTATGGATGCGTTCACAGCTAACAGATTATGGTTTTCAATTCAATAAGATTCCTTTGTACTGCGACAACAAAAGTGCAATTGCTCTATGCTGCAACAACGTTTAACACTCAAGAGCAAAGCACATCAATGTAAGCTACCATTTTATAAAGAAGCAGGTGGAGAATGGAATAGTGGAACTTTACTTTGTTCGAACGGAATATCAACTGGCTAACATCTTTACCAAACCCTTGCTAAGAGAAAGATTCAATTTCTTGATCGAAAAGCTCGTAGGCATCTCAAGAACAAAGCATAAAGATCGACCTCTTAGGGTACGTTTTGTAATAAACAACGTTGCAACGTTTAAAATAATAATATAGGTTTTACATCGATTAAATTAAAAAGATTCAAGTTAAAATTCGAAAGCTGATTAGTTCAAACAACGGTATTTTAAAGAATAGATAAATCTTGGTAAATCGGTACAGGCAAATTAGACTTCACATAGTTATCATCAGCATCCATGTAAGCACTTGAGAAAAACATGCTTAAAGTCAACTTAAAGTTGAGTGAATTCATGGTCTTTGTTCAAACGATATTACAGTGGTCCACAAGATATCTAAAATCGTATGCGACAGTTATAATACAGATAACTACTTCCATAAAAGGTATTTACGTTGCGCTAAGCTCATTGACACGAAGCTAATTACGTTTAGAGCATAGTTATCTTGATGGGTTTAAAACAAGCCCCCGAGGTACTGAACCAAGACTACCTTCTTAAGTTTCGACATGGTATATATCCGTTTATCGGGAGCCCCGTGGGTAGTGAGCGCTACTCACCGGATAGGGATAATTAGTCCCAATAGATCTATTTATAACACTCGCGCTCCCTCGACCGGTCCTCCAGTCAAGAGATTGACGGTTCATGATAAGTGGGGCAGTAGTGGTCTAAACGCTACTTAGGCAACACGTAAACAGGGAAAATCTCACGCAAAGTACTTGTGTAAGTTTTAAATGCAAGCAATGTTTACCCAAGTTATAAAACATTTAGGTCTAAAACGAGTAACAGAGTGGGGCTATGTACTTACCTTATACGGGTATGGATCAAGTGATATGAATCACACGGTTCTAGTTGACAACCTATCATATAGGTCGTCGTTAAGAATGATGTTAAAACGAATAACGCTTAACGTAAGAACTGATCATCCGAGCATGAGTAGACACGGGTATATCCCCCCCCCCCCCCCCCACCCCCCCCCCCCCCCCCACCCCTTTTTTTAAAACGTTACTTTCGAAATTGTAGGTTTTGAATGTCTCGACACTTCAAAAACATATTAGAAAAATATTTCGTCTTTTAGTGTTTTTGTCTTTTTGTGTTTTGCATTTTTTAGTTGTATTTCGTCTTTTTAGTACTTTTCGTCTTTTTAGTTATATTTTGTCTTTTAGTGTTATTGTGTCTTTTTTATTTTTTTGTGTATTTCGTCTTTTTGTGAATTTTTGTCTTTTATGTTATTTCGTCTTTTAGTACATTTGCTCTTGTAGTGTACCGACACATATCGTTGACTCATAACTAAAAATGTTTACTAACTCGACACTTACGTTTTTCTACATTTTTTATAAGTTTGATAATATAAGTATATTTTCGATGCTTTTTATAAAGTTACGAAATTTCGGCATGACCTTTCTATAATATCGGACTTTTTTTTTATCAACCTCGACTCGTGAAAATATCTCCATTTTACAAAGTTACATCTTTTATTGAGCAAAGTTTTATCGATCATTTTCGAAACACCTCAAATATCGCCAAAAAATAACGTTCTAATCCTAAACCTCTTCGACATTTCAAACTTACGCTTACAAACAAAAAATCCAACATCTAAACGTAATCTCTTCGCCAACTTTCTTAAACTTAATATACGATAAATCTTAAATAAACGATATAGCCGTAATATTAGCAATATATATCAACATAGTCACCATGAACTTTTAAATGCAAAAGTACAACTACTTTTTATTTTCTTCTATTTATAAACAAAAGATTTAAACTTAGAGAATTGTAGTTTTTATAGAAAAAGATATAATGATTTTGACACGATCCGCTTTGTACACTTGTTCGGAATGATCATACGAATGCAAAAGTACATTATTTATGAACAAGTAAGAGGACTTACAACAGAAACACGACGAAAAGGTGATTAGAAAATAAGAACTCAACCAAACGTTGTATCTATAAAATACCCGGATGAAATAACAATTCAACTAGAAAACATATATCTTAAATGGATGATCAAGATTAAAAAAACAAATGGGTTTGTGTGTGTTGGTGTGTTCGGCAAAGAGAAGGAAAGAATGAATGAGTAGTGTGTGTTTTCTTTGGTTTGAGAAATGATTAAGAAATGACTTTGTACACATGAATATAATCTAGCAAAAAATCACACACAAAGGTTGGCTAGTGTGTGTGTGTATTGGCGGTGGGACAAGAGAGCCAATGAGGGGGTACCATAATGATCCTCCAATCACTAGCGTACATGTACAGGTGGTTCCCTAATTGATGGAAGTTTGTTAGGCAATCTCTATTCAAAAATTTTGGATCCATGCATGTATATGTATGTGTAAACGTGTTGGATTCAAAGCAAAGGGGGGGGACCAAAAATAATTTCCCACATTCTAGGATCATAGTGCTAGTTGATGAATTAATTTCCAAGCATGCATGCACAACAAAGTGTAGTTAAATTTCACGGATCACGTAAATAACGAAACGAGTAACGGTAACACGGAAAATTATAAAATTTTAAATATTGCTTTAAAACATAAAAACGCGGCTATTGCCAAAATACTACAACGTTTGGTGTCCCGGTTCGCTCCCGGAGACGATTCTCAGATAATAACGAAACAACTTCCCGGTTAAACGGAAAAGCTTAACGAAACTTTTAAAAATTCAAATTACTACACGGAAACGGCTAACTTATTAAACGGAAATTTCTGGGTTGTAACAGAATCTTTACAAAACCTTTACCACACCTAGAAAGATTCAATTTCTTGATCTGAGAAACTAGGTATGAGAATTCATGTCCTTGGAAACGCTGAAACGTCTAACAGAGGAAGTGGACGAGTAAAGGTGTTATCAGGTATATCCTCGTATCATATGTAACATAAGAATTTCATAAAAAACAAAAATATTTTCTTTTATATAAATTTTCAAACAGAAATATAAAAAATTAAAAAAATCTGAAAAATATAAAAAATATGTATCTATGGCATGGCTCTGAAAATACGCCTAACATTTGCGGCCTTAGATATGTCATTTTACTGATACGAGATTGTAATGAAAGTCTTGAGCGCAGAAGCTCAAACGGCTTTTAAAATGCCAAAATGATTGCTATTATTTCCGATAGCACCCGGAGCATCTTCAAGGGCAAGTTTTTTCAAAAAGGAAAACTTGCTTCAACGGGAGCGTTTATTTCTCGGGCTATGGTCTAATTTCTGACATAAAAGGCTGTGTTTACTTTTGACACACAACCCGTTCTCTTTTATACAAAATGATTGTACGTGTCAGTTAATTGCTTTCTTAAAATAAGAGAAATATTATTTTCTAAGGTGTTGTTTTTAAGAAATAAAACATTAATCTCATTAATTCATCAGAAAAATCATTTTTAAAGACATTTAACCACTCAACACCTACTATTAGCTCTTTAAATTAGAAAACGGGTATTGTTTGAGGGGGAAAAATGTCAATATATGTTCTTCATAAAAAATCAGTTTGTGTAAAAAGGAAACGGTTTTAAACAAAAGGAGAATTAATCCTGTAGGGGTTACAGGCAATATGTGTGGACTCATCTGATAGCTAAACCTTTAGGGACTGTGTTGCCATTAGGAAACTATTTCAAGTCTTAGATAAGTTTCTTAGGAAATTAGAACTCTTATTAACCTTAGGTGGATTTATGCCAAAAACCCTAAAATAGTTTAAACATAAACACCCCCCCCCCACCGGTTCTATTCTTTCACTGTCTCACACACAAAACTCAAAACCTCCATTGTTGATTGTTTGAAAACCTCCAAGAACTCATTCAACCTGCTGTTTAATCACTAGGTAATATATGTATTATGCTTAAAAACACCTTTAATCAGATCAATCAATGGTTTAAATACACTCGAAAACCCTTAAAAATTGATTAAAATTTCATCACCTTGTAAAGTGGATGAGATCTCATATTGATTGAGGGGTTTTGGTCCTATAGGGGTCTAAAACATGTACCTATAACAGTTTTAAATGAGGTTAACATATGTATGTGTTTTTGATGATTCTTAATTTCGAACAAATAGGAAATGGTCAAGAACTTGTTAAAGTTAGTGGGTTTGTGTTAAGAATGATTTAGTAAGTGTTTGTGTGTGTTTGCTTGAGCTTAAGCATGCCCTAACAACAAAATTTTTGGTTCTTAGGGTTGTTCATCTACTTCTGAGTCGAACAAGTCAAAAGTCAGAAATTGTATGGTTAATTCTCTTGTTATATTTGGTTCTCTTTGTGTTTCCTCGTTGCTATATGCCATTGTTTTGATGGATGGATGAGTGATAATTATGTAAAAATGTTTGTGTAATTTTCAATGGCGAAACTTAACACCTGTATAGTTAGGCGAGTTATATGCCACAAGTTAGGCGAGTTATACACCTTAAGTTAGGCGAATTATACACTTTAAACTTAGGCAAACAATACACCTTAAACTTAGGCGAATAATACACTTTAAACTTAGGCGAATAATACATGTAAGTTTAGGTGAATAATACGAGTTCTATTAGGCGAAATTATACACGCATGATTAGACGAAGTATACACACTTGCTCTTAGGCGAATAATACGCAGTATTGGGCGAACTATACACATTTGAATTAGGTGAATTATACAAGTACATAAGGCGAATTATACATGTTTTTTCAACTAGGGTCATTTCACTTTTCTTTTATCTGGCTATCAAAGCTTGTAATTCAATTCTAAGAATAATCTTTCCTATTTAATTGCCACGTAGTGAGTAGTTAGGATTAACTTTTCTAGAAACTCTTTTATGCGCGCTGCTTTCTTAGATTGCCTATAGTATAGTGTGGTATATGATAATATGTGTCTTCCCGTTTCATGTTAATTGTCTTGTGGGTCAATTCTTTGCTAGTATGGTGTGTGCCTAATTTCTAGTGAAATCACAATCCGTGGCATCTATAATCATTATTCTGATCTAGATTGTCCTTCGTGAAATATTTATTGTTTGTTATGAACTGTTGTGACTAAATTCTTAGCAGAATCAGCCTGCCACTAAGGCTAAAATACCAAACTTGATCTTGAAATTGTTCCCCTAGGAGTTAAGGCTTGAGATTGGGATAATGGATCGTAAGACTCAATCCTAGAAAGAAACAGAGAGAACCTACATTTCAAGTTGTCCTGGATGTTCTTGCTCTCACTCCTGCTATTCTGCATTTCTCACCACTGCAGATGTTCCAGAAGTTTACATGCACCAATTCTGGGATTCTATCCGCAAGTGTGATATTTACGACATGTTCAGAATGGATAAAAAGAAGAAATTCGACCTCAATTTAGAAATCTTCAGAGACATCTTTCAGATCTGCCCTAGAGTTCATGGTCAAAACTTTAATGAACCTCCCACTGATGAAGTTATTGTGTTTTTCTTCAAAGAACTTGGTCATACTAGGGAAATCAGTTCAATCATCGATGTTGTGGTAATCAGATGCATCATCCTTGGAGACTTTGGCTACTATTATCATCAAACAGAAGTCTATCTGGGAAGACTACCGCGTCTTGGACAATTTCTTCCTTTCTAGAGCTCAAATCCTTTGGGGTATGTACTATAAGAAGAATGTGGACTATGTTGAACTACTTTGGGAAGATTTCACTTACCAGATTGACAACAGAGGTCACAAAAAGCAAGAGAAGATGTACTACCCTCGATTCACCAAGTTATCATTCACTACTTCCTTGCTAAAGACAAGACAGTCTCCAGGAGAAACAAGATAGGCATGCATACTCGGGATTGACCGATAATTTTTCTGATAAACACTTTGAGATTCGTCTCCGCAAATGCAGAATCTTAAATTTATGAAGCTCGACTTCCTGAATCTATGACAAGTCCAGAGATGCAGGAAACCAAAGCTTACAAGACTTACCTTGGCTATGCTACAGAGTTACACCTATTAAGATGCACAAATGAAAATTTCAAGAAGCCTGCTTCTCCACAACTCACTACAGTCCCAGTTTCACCTGAAGAACCTACAAGGAAGTCAAAAAGAATTAAGAGACCTACCAAGAAGTCTACTAATGCGCCAACAGCAGGTGTTGTCATTAGAAATACTCCTGTGATGTCATTGTCTAAGAAGAAGGAAAAGATGACAGTTGAGAAACGCAAAGGAATTGAGTTGCTCTTTGAAGTGGCATTAACTGAAGAAGCTCAGTATGAAGAAGTTCGCAAGAAGAGTTTGAGGGACTTTCACAAGACTCATCCAAGATGGTTTGGTATATGTTACCAAAATAGCATCCAAGTCCTGAAAGATCAAACCTTCTGTCCAAATGAAGGAATCTGGTGCTAACCAGGGGTTCTCGATGTGACTGAAGACAGAATCAACTTGAGTGAAGCTGGAATCTTAGGAAGGATGAAGTTGACAGCAATAATGATCATGATCAAGTAGTGAAGGCAGTGATCAAGAGAAGTGACAATGGTGATGACAATAAACCAATCTGACAGAAAAGGGCTTCGAATTTCCGAGTCATGAAACGATGAGAATGGAAGGGGTTACGAATCTGATCAAGAGGATAATGAAAAAGATGTTGAGATGATGTAAGTAGAAAAGGATGACGAGTTTGTTAAAAAACCCCATCCAATCTATACTGATGATGAAGATTGAAACCACTGTTGAATCAAAGATTGAATATATCGCGTGGAAAAGGTGATGAGGATAAAGGATGGGATTATCCACCAAATCAGTTCTTTTTTTGAGATGATGCGGATGTAAGGCTGAATAAACCAGTTAATGTTGATAAGGGTTTATTTAATAAGAAGGTACGATGCTGAAAATTTTTAAGTACAGCAAGGGAATGAAAATCTAGAGATCACACTCAATCAAGTCGTAGAAGATGCTTATGTGACAATTTCTACTGTTGCAAAGAAGACTGAAGTTCTAGTTACTAGCTCTTCCTTTCAGCCGATTGGCATTCCAAATCTTAAAATTTAGATATTCCCCTTTTAAAAAAACAAAGATGAGAATTTGGTTTCTCCAATGGTGTTCATGTCCATCATGAATACCATAGCAATCAAACACCCTCACTCCTTACAGTACTTTGTTCGGTAATCCAATTGAATCATTTACCTATTTACATCATCGTCATTCCACAATCATTACCATCCTTTACTCCTCCATCACCACAATCAACACCAACACCACCACCAACAACTAAAGCAACAAATCCTCTATCTGCACTTCTAAATTTCACATCCGTCTTCCAATTCAACAACAGAGTCTCAGCTTTGGAGAATGAAGTTTTTGAACTCAAAAAGGATGATCTTCTCAACACTCAAGTGACTGCTCTATTAGATGAACATCTAGACTCAAGGCTTAGAGTCACCAGATTCGAATTCATGAGCTACCTTTCAGCATCCATCACTGCTAGGATCACAGAGTAAGTCAAGATTCAACTTCCTCAGATTCTGCCAAAGGAAGTGTCTAACTTTGTTCCCTCGGTGATCAAAAGCATGGTTACTGAGTCACTTGAACATGCGGTTCTAACCAAAGGGTCTTCTCAACCACAGTCTACATATGAGGTTGTTGCTTCGCTTACAGAATTTAAGTTAAAGAAGATTCTCATTGACAAAATGGATAAAAGTTTATCATATCTGACAGCTACTCCGCACAGAGAATGCTATGATGGATTACTCAAATATTATGAGCTCGACAAGAGTCTCTTCTCCACTTATGATAAAGTGTACTCATTAAAGAGAAGCCGAGTTGACAAAGATAAAGATGAAGACCCTTCAGCTGGATCAGACCGAGGGTTGAAGAAAAAGAAGACAAGCAAGGATGCAAAACTAACAAAAGGTCTAAAAACTAAAGAATCAAAGTCTGGCTCATCCAAAGGCAACAAGTCTCAATTAAAATCTTCTGGAAAGTCTGTTCAAGCAGAGGAACCAGAGTTTGAGGTTGCAGATTCTGATATGCCATAAGATCAAGAAGAAAATTTGGGCAATGATGATGAAGAACCCAAGAGAAAGGTTGCATCTAAAAGTGTCTGGTTCACCAAACCTAAACAACCTTAAGAACCCACTGATCCTGATTGGAATGTTGGCAAGACTCCACAACAAGGACCAACTCAAAGCTGGTTAATGACCCTTGCATCTTCTGCTGATAAACCGTCAAAAACCTTTGATGAATTGATGAGCACTCCTATAGACTTCTCTACGTATATCATGAACGACCTGAAGATCACCAATCTGACTCAAGAACCCTGTTAGGGTCAGCATTCAAACTTCTCAAAGGCACACGTACCAATTTTGCTGAGTTAGAATATGACTTTGAAGAATGTTTAACCAAAGTCTGTCAAAGGAACTTGATTGGACAACCCCGATAGGTGTGATTATCATTGATCGTACTAATAATCCAATAGTCATGAATGGGAATCGTCAAATGGTACCGGTTGACTATTTCTTCAACAACGATCTCAAGTATCTGCAAGGAGGAATTTCGACCATGACCTATACGACTTCCACAACATATACAAAGGCCGCTCAGTATGATCGTCAAGGCATTGAAGACATGGTTCCAACCTAATGGAGTTCATGTTAAAGTTACCTATGATAAATATGAGTTATGGGTTTTTCTCATTGGAATTAAACAACGTAAGACCTTTCTATGCGTATGCACGGAGCTTGAATCCAGTAATGTTGTGTATTCTTCTAAAATATTTGGATAGTGGACTCAGTCGAGGTTATGCGAAAACATGGGTATGGGTATTTGAGAGAGATTAAAGTACGAAGAGCTGATAACAAACTTTACATATTCAAGGAAGGCGACTTCCCAAGACTTTGTATCAATGACATCGAGGACTGCCTGGATCATGTTGTCAAATTAGGCTCACAAGCTCTCAGACGATGATGTTTTCGACTTTGCTATAACACTGCGAATGTTCACCAGAAGCATGGTTATTCAAAAGAGAGTCAAAGATCTTCAACTGGGAGTTGAAAGTTACCAAAAGAAGATCAACGTCACCAAGCCAGAAACTACCAGACCCGGCATCAAGAAAAGGGACCCATACACTCCATATCAAGACCCTCAAGGATTCATTTATGTTGACAACCAAGGGAGAAACAGGTTGATGCGCTCAGATGAACTCTACAAGTTCAGTGATGGCACATTAACAAGGCTTCAAACTTTGCTTGATGACATCACTAAGAATATCCGAATGGAGTACCTGCCACAGAGAAGATGGAGTTCATTGGAAAAGAAAAGAGCTCATATCATGATCAAGGCTATTGACAAGCAGCTGAAGGAAAGAAGGATGATGAGGAGCTTTGAAAAGTTTGTTGGTGGGAGACACTACGGAACTGACCTCCGGCTACTTCAACGAACAATATGACTTTGTCATATTGTGTTCGTCATTATAAGGTCATTTCGTATATTATAAACTTGTGAATATGTATATATGTAGTGTAGACTTAATGGTGATAATAAGGAGTGCTCGAGTACAAAGTTTTTCAAGAATTTCTTAGTAAATTCAAAAAATTTCAAATTATTGTACTCAACACTGTCTTATATACCCTCATAATTTGAGGGGGAGCATTAAAATGTTCCAATAATCGGCTTGTTAATAATTGGACATTTTTTTCCCTAAAACCATGAATATTTGAATCAATTGATATCAACTTATAAGAGTTTTTCATTTTTGATAAGGGAGAATGTGTGATTTAAATATATGATTAATAATGTGAATTTCAAGACTCAATGCTGTCACACCCAGACGGGGCCTTGGACGGAATACCGTGTCCGGAGGCGTGACTTTATGAGCATCTCAAGACCACACCCACAACCTACCAAGCATAAAGAACGACCTCTAAGGGTACATTTTAAAAAATACACACCGTTGCAAGTTTTGAAATTAATCAATACATAATAAGTTTATCCCACCCCCCCCCCCACCCCCACCCCCCCCCCCCCCCCCCCCCCCCCCCCCCCCCCCCCCCCCCCCCCCCCCCCCCCCCCCCCCCCCCCCCCACCCCCCCCCCCCCTCCTCATCGATAATTTAAAAGATTCAAAGTTAAAATGCGGAAGCTTAAATAAGTTCAACAACGGTATTTAAAGACATAGATAAATCTCTGGTAAACCGTACAGCAAATGGACTTCACATAAAGTCTAGATCAACTATTCCATGCTAGCACCTGAGAAAAACTTGCTTAAATCGTCAGAATAAGTTGAGTGAATTCATAGGTTTAGTTCAAACGTTGTTATAGTGAACCACAAGATAATCAAAACGTATGCGACAGTTATAACAGATACAACTTCACATAAAAAGTATTTACGTTGCACTAAGCTCATGACACTGAAGCTAATTACGCAAGATAGCATGTACATTGCTATAGTATTTGTTTGCCCTTCCAGGTGTCCGACCAAAGACAACCTAACCAGTACGACATGACATATATCCGTTTATCGGGCGCCCCGTGGGTAGTGAGCGCTACTCACCCGGATAGGGATAATTAGTCCCAATAGATTTATTTATTCATTCGCGCTCCCTCGACCGGTCCTCCAAGTCAAAGACGTTTAACAGTTCATGATAGTCGGGCAGTATGGTCTAAAAAGTTCTTAGGGCCACACGTAAACAGGGAAATTCTCACGTAAAGTACTTGTGTCCGGTTTAAAAACAAGCAATGTTTCTCACCCCTTGTTTATAAAGCATTTAGTCAAAAAGAGTAAATGAGTGGGGCTTACACCTTGATGATAAGGTAAGTGTACACGTCAAAACAGTAAGGTCATCGGACAACGAACAGTGCGTACAAGGGTATGACTAGAAGAATACGGGTTGTTTTTTCTTATTTTAGTCTCAGAAAGTTAATCGTGTGTTGATGCCCTTGATCGTCTATTATTTATTTTTGGTAAACGTTATTGTGTCTTAAAAAATATTAGTGATCGGTTTTCATAAAAAGCCTTAAGGTTGTTAGTCAAGTACGTTTATAATATTATATTAATTTTATAAATGTATTATTATTTTTTTATTATCGTTAAATAATCTTGTTATTTATAATTTGACAGTTCCCAAATGTTAAGTACTTTAATCAAAAACATTTTATTATTTTGTTTTTTACCAATATTCTTAAGTATATTTTTTTAACTAAAATCTCAGCATGGACCGTTGCGTGTTTACTCACTTTTCCAAAGTCGTAGACTTTATCAAAAACCAATTTCAAACCACTAGTTACATTTTACAACTCAACACAATCACTTTTCATTTAAAACAAGTCCAACGAGTCACAAAAACCCTTATTGGGCTTTTAGGCCCAATAAGCCTCTTTAATAATAAAGTACGAATTTAATAAGTCCGATATAATAAGAAGGTAACAAATAAGTTCTAGGTTCATCGATAAGCTACTACAAGCTCATGATAAGCCAAGACAAATAAGTCGAACCCATAAGCTTATGTAAAAGCTTGGGCCGTGGGTTGATGTTATGGGTGACGTGGGCTTTAGGCCCATTAAGCCTTATTTGAGCTTATTGGTTAAAGTCAATAAGCTTAATGTTTTACCCTCCAAAAAATTAAGTAGAGTATAAACATTATATATATTTAAAAGTACATGAAATATGCTTGGGGAATTTTCTTTATGTTTTTCTATATCACACGGTATAACATATATGTATTGAAAAGTCAAAATAATTCAACTAGCTCTCAAATAAGCTCTTAACATAAGGCGATAAGATAAGCTCAAAAGTCAAATATTATTACATGATGAATAACACAGATCACATATACTTTGATTTCCTTGTTATTCCCTTTTTATAATTTTCAGACACCATTGTATACCCCTTTTAGGAGTTTATGTATTTCAAAATCATTATTTTACAAATAAGTTTTACAACAAACATTTATGCATCAAGAAAAATAGAAAAGTACAAGTTATTTGAAGATTTGAAGACTTACAAAGAAAAACGATTTTTAATGATGAACAAGGATCAAGAACAACCCAAACGTTGTTTATTTTATACCCGGATGATCTTAAATGATCAAACTTCATCATGTCTCAAATGTAAATGCTCAAAGATTGAAAAAAAGTATGGAATTTGTGTTATGTTGTGTTGTTACGTGTGTCTTTAGAGGAGAGAGTGCAAGAGAAATGAAAATAGTATGTGTGTGAAGGAATGAGAAATGAAATGATAAACAAATGAACCTTGTATAAAAGGATTTCACACACACACACATTTGTGTGTGCCTGGATAGGGGGACAAGAAAGGGGGACAAAACGATCCGCCAATAAATGTAGAGTGTACATGTCCTTGGACCTTATAACTTGCAAGCTTGTCTAGGATTTCAAAATATGATAAATGTATCCTGGTGATGGTGTTGGTGACATCTCGGTTATGTACAAGGCCAAGGGGGGAACCAAAAAAATGATTTCCCACATTCTAGGATCACTAGTGCTCAAAACATTTAATTTCCAAAGCCCTTTACATGCACATGCATATGTATAGATTAAAACGCGTAGCACGTAAATAACGAAACGAGTAAAGGTAACACAGAAAATTATGAAATTTTAAATATTGCTTTAAAACATAAAAAACGTGGCTATTGCAAAATACCTTCATCGTTTGGTGTCCCGGTTCGCTCCGGTGACGAATTATCATGATAATATACAAACATACTTCCCGGTTAACGTTAAATGCTAAACGAAACTATAATATAAAAACTTTTAAAATTCAAATTTCTACACGGAAACGGCTAATTTACTGAACGAAAATTATCAGGTTGTCACAAATGAAAAACTCTCCCTTATATGCTAAACGTTATGAATATAGATGTACATGTGGAGGGGGAGCGATACAAATGGTTTTTAAGGCTGTGAATGATACCAAAAGACCGAACATGCATGTAATTATTTGTAGTTATAAGGTGGTTAGGTATACGTTCCCACGATTCAGCCAGAACCGGAGGGATCTACCCAGGGACATTCACTAGATAGTGTTGAAATCCTTAGGCATGATGTAAAAGGAGTAAGTGGTATAGGGAAAAGTATCGACTGAGAGGAGCTAGTATTGGAAGAAAACCCAACACGGTACTAGGTTATGAAGTCTCGATAAGCATGAAGGGTTGAAGACTAAAAAGATAAGTTAAGATTAATGGCGTGAAAATGAAAGAAAGCCCGCCTTACACTTAGCAGAATAAAAACCCCCCCGGGTCAATAAGTCTGCTGTTAGAATCCAAAAGATATTGCTGGACATGATAGATGAAATCATGGACCCAGTGATGTAATGCAAACAACCTCTCCCACTTTTAAAAAAAAAGCCCCACTCAGAATCTCTCAAAGATTTCTGTTTCATTTCTCACGGAGATTAACCCATATTTCTTGACTTTCTCACCAGTTTGTTGGTATTATAAAGGTGGCAGTTCTGCTCCGCTCCGATTACTAAAACCAAATGTTGCACTATTGAGTCTTGAGCCAAAAGAGATCATCCATAAATCTCATGATAGGACACTTTATCAAAAATATGTTGCTACTTTCACACAATTACATGACAAACACATATATACACGTTAAGATATATATATATATATATATATGATAAAGATCAAATAAAAAGACAAATATTCGTGAGAAGGATAAAAAGATTTATTTTTTTAAAAAAATTCTGAAAAAATTCCACAAGATCGTGTATGTTGGTGCATGAAAAAGTTGTAAAGGAAGTTTTTCTAAAAGTGGATAGTTTTGCCGAAAAAAATTTATTAAAAAAAACGTTTGTGCATTAAATCGGTTTTTTGTGCATCAAAAATTCGTTTTTGTACCCAACTTCTTTTGACTTTTTGCATCAAAATTTTATTGCGCATCAAACTATAACAAGTCGAAAAATTTGTGCATCAAAATTTTTTTGTGCATCAAAATTTCTTTTTTTGCGCATTAAAAAAACGTATAAAAACTCAAAATTAGAAAAACTTCTTTTACAAAAGTTTTATGCACCAACATACCTGATTTAATGGAATTTTTTTGGAATTTTTCGAGAACTTTTTAAAAAAAAGTTTTCTTTTTATCCTTCTCACGAATATTTGTCTTTTTATTTTAACCTTCCTCTATATATATATATATATATATATATATATACATTATAACATAATACATCATAACTTGGGGGTTTATAAATACACCCCTACACTTAAGTTTTAGAACTCATAATTATAATCTAACTAATGACCCGAATTGAGGAGGATCAACATAACATGGAGCTTATTGAGCTCTATTAGGGGTAATAAATTACTTCTTCCCTAATTCTTCATAAGATAAATACTACCATGAATCCCAATCGTCTCAAAACTATATATTCAAGGATAAGGACTTAGCAACCGTGTAATCAAATAATTAACGTGGGTTAAAACAATAGTGTACTAAAAGCGAGTACATACAAGGCCTAAGGTGATTTGGGTGTAACAATTAGTTTAAGGGTTAACAATGCTCTTCATTAATAGTCCGGATTAACTAAAAAATTATGAAAACCATGAAAAGGATAGGCTCGTAGGGTTTCACTAGGGGAGTCTTGCACTAAAAATGAGTGTGAAACACGGGTGTGGGTTACTTATATAGTCGATGTGACCATCATAACAAATACAAGTTTAAAACATGGGTTAATCCTAGTACCTCTTATCATTTAGCAAATCCTAATTCTCACTATGCAGTATCAGGATGCATCACAAAAACAAGTTCTAGAATTTAATACACTAATGGTATACTCATATAATTTTAAACCGATACCGATGCTCCAGACTAGGCGACGAAACCACATATACACATCCATAACGATGGAATAGATACACATGATTGCTCATTCCTTAACACGCGAAAGCAAAAGGTAAAATTATATTGGGTATCAAAAATGGATACCCGAATTCCTATAGATCTATAGGCGAACCTCACATTTTTTGGGTGGAATTTGATGGTTTTTTTGCCAGTCATATAAATTCATATCCATGAGATGCTATTAATACTCAGTTTTCGTCGGTATGTGTCATAATTTTTTTTAAATTTGGGTTAAAATTACCTTTTATGCTATGTTTTGATATATTACCCATCATTTTAAGGAACAAGCAATTGGCAATTGAAGGAATAATTTCTAAGGCTTATTCCCCCTACACTTAGGTTGAACATTTTCTCCAATGTTATTAAAAGTACCCGTAAAACGAATAAAGGGAAAAGAAAACAAGTAAAAGAAACTAGTACTCCCCTAGTTTTCTCAATAATGGAGAAGAAACATGCGATAACTAGTTAAATCATCCTCTAATAATGGTCATTTGGAAACTTTCTGAGAACTTCCAAGCTTCTTCTCATCAAATATAACATGTAAATCAATGACAAAGACAACTACACCCGGCGCAAAATCTACGGGATAATGATATATACAACAAAACTTTTATGGTTGACCCTATGAAAGTAGTAAAGATAGGATGAAAGCGATGATGTAATCAAAGGTTTCTGTAGGTCTATAAGAAAATTACAAATTTTGGATGTTGTACAAATTATTTTTCGAAAATAATAGAAAATTTTCGAATTTTCACAAGTCTGGAGGCGCGACGCCGTCAGGAGAAAATCCTGACGCCGTCTCCACACACTGTGAAAATTTCACTTTCGCTTTTCTTGAAAAATTTCATGCACGTAATTCTATTAGTTATTTCCTGCATAAAATACTACATAAAACCTGAGATTAATCATCACAATCATATGACTCGAGACTAACGCGAATTAATCCAAACAATTTATTTTATATGTTTTAATTGGTTCTTATAAACCGGATAATTTCCCCTACACTTAGTTTATGCAAAATACCTTTGATTATCAATAAGACGAAGTTGAAAACAAAACAAAGCATGATTACAAATAATTCAAACATAAAAGAATAAATGATAAAGAGTTAAAATACAAGAAACTCTTAAATGCTGGAAAATAAATACTAGGTTGCCTCCCAAAAAATGCTTTTCTTTATTATTGAGTCTTATAGCTAGACTCGAAGTCACACGTCTAGGTGTCATGGAAATGATCCAAGTCAATGATCACTCTTAGATTCTCTTTTCAGAAAATATTTTAGAGGTCCGGATTGATTGGAAGGTTTTGGTGAATACTTCTCCATCTGGATAAATTATCCTAATTTTGGCATGCCATGCCCCATCTCCACTTTTGGGTGGTTTATCCCAATTGATCGGGTTCTCTATTAAGTCCTCTGACCCCCACATGTTTCCCTTAAGGTTTATAGGTAAGGCCCCTAAGAATTTTACCATTCTTCTACACACTAAGGCATCCTTAAAGGGATTGATCTCATCATCTCTAGCTATTTTCCATTCTCTGTGCGAAATGACTGTTCCATGAATTCCTTTCTTTATATTTTTTGTGTTTTTTTTTTTTTTTTTTTTTTTTTTTTTTTAGTATAGTTAGGGTGTTTGGGCACTATAGGGGTGGGAAATTGGCGTGATGGTCGGGTCGGGTTCAGGTCAATCGGGTTGGAGTCAAAACTCAAAAATTCATATACCCGAAACTCCGACCCTTATTTGATACTAGGTTACTCTGTGTTTGTAAATTCGGGCTGAGGTGTCAACTCGATCGTTAATCCCTCCTTTTTTTTGGAGTTCGGTCAATTCAGAGTAGGGGTCGACACAAATATTTGAGTAAAATGACAAAAAAATCTTTTTTTTACTTTTTATATAGAAAATCTATAATTTTATATTAAAAAAAATCTTTATTCGGGTCAATCGGGTTGACCCGAACCCGAGTTAGCCAAAACATTTCAACCTGATACCCGACCTTATTTAGAACTCGGGTTAGTCGGGTTGACCTGAATTGACCCGAATAAGTTTTTTGACCCGAGTGACCCGACCCGAATCGGTTTGGGTCGGGTCAGCTTTTTTGACACCCCTAGGCACCTACACCATCTGAGCTAGGTCGCGGCTTGTACGACTCCCTTTTACCTAGTGTGGTTCAATAGGGTGCTTCCTCTTCACCTGGATCGGTTTCCTTTACTCCAAATATTAACCTAGTGATTCCTTCTCCTACCGCCATTTTGGCTTTTCTATAATCTATAACTGCATTAGCGGTTGCCAGGAATCCTCTTCCTACTAGTAAAGGGGTTTCGGGGTCTTTCTTCATGTCGATTACATAGTAGTCGTTTAAGAGTAATAGTCTTCCTATGTGGACTTCTACATCCCTAACAATCCCAACAGGATAAGACTTGGTCCCATCTGCTAACCCAAAAACATGGTCAGTTTCCTCTAATAGTCCTATTTTGAGATTTTTGAAGAGGTATAACGAGATTATGTTCACACAAGACCCTAAATCAGCTAAGGTATCAAAAGGTTTGGAGTCCCTTAGTCTACAAGGTAGAGTGGATAGTTTGAGGTCTTCCATCCTTTTAGGCATTTTTCCTTGGATGAATGCGGACCCGTTTTTGCCTAGCTCTAAGCTCTTTACGTATTTGTCCAGGATTGCATTATACATTGGAGCATGATCTAGGACTTCAAGAACTGGTAGGTTGAGATGCAAATCCTTGAATTCATCTTCTAAAGTTTTCCCGGGTTCTTCAGGTCGTTGTGTTCCAATTTCCATGACCGTTTGCAGCTGGTCCTTTTGGAATGGTTTATCTCTTTGGAACACGTTTTAATAGCATTGATCGAATTAGGAGGATGAGATGAGCATTGGGGATCTCTCGTTGGGTAAGAACGAGCAGAAAAAACTAGAGAGGCGGAGTTAACATTCAGTTTCGGGTTCTTAACTGTGTCGCTAGGTAGTGCTCCCATTATTCGATCGGTGATAGCCTTCAAGACTGTGTCAATTTTATTGGTCATCTCGCCTTGTTGTTGTTTGAAATCGGCCTCAAACTTAGACAATCTAGCGTCTTGAGATGCCATGAAGTTGGACACCAATCCTTCGAGATTTGATTGATTGTTAAAATTTTGAGGATTGTTGTTGAAGGAACGGCTCAGGAATAAATCATTGGGCTGGAACCGATTAGGTGGGTTAGAAAAATTATTTTAAACATTTTAGGGTTGTCTCCACCTAAGGTTTGGGTGACTTTTTCATGATGGATTATAAGTGTCACCGAGATTTTTTTGTTCGGGTTTGAAAGTGAAGCACTTACCTCCCGCTTCGTCGGTACGTGAGGACGCATACTCAACAAAAGCTTGCTCGGGATTTTCCATGCAATATTGAGTGTCGTGGGGACCACTGCATATCTCACATAAAGAAGAGATATTGTGCACTTGAACAAGCTGCTTAGGAGCAAGATGAGCTTCCATCAAGCGTTGGACTTAATTTTCAAGCTCAAATAGATGACGATCAGATGTACTCAGGACATCTTGAGGCAAAGAGATTGCTTTGACCGGTTTAGCGAAGTCCTTTGGGTCATTCCAACTTTCGCTATCATAGAGGGCTAGGTCCTCTAATAGTGCCTAGGATTCTTCTGCATTTCTATCACGAAGCTTACCACTGGCCGATTGATCGATAGTTCGTCTTGTGGCGGGATTGACATGGTCATAAAAGATTTGGACTTGGAGCCAAAGATCGATGCCATAATGAGGGACTTTTTGGAGTAAGTCCTTGAAACGAGTCCATGCTTTAGGAATAGATTCTCCTTGATGTTGTTGGAACATCAGGATGTCATTATGAAGTTGTGCAGTCCTTCCCGGTGGAAAGAATTGAGCAAGGAAATGAGGAGTAAGATCCTCCCATGTGGAGATGGATCCTGCTGGAAGACGTTCAAGCCAGTTGCTAGCTTGATCACGAAGGGAAAATTTAAATAAACGCAAACGCGTTCTTTCCCTATTTGCAATATCAAGGTCAAGTAAGTCCACAAGTTTTAAGAAATATTTGAGATGTTGGTTTGGATCCTCCGACCGAAGTCCTGAAATGAGCATCCGTTTTGCTCCAACCGGATGGTGTCGGATCGAAGAGGTACCATATTGTTCCCTTCGGGGAGCTCAATGGTGTTCCTATAGCCCTTGTGGCTAGGTTTGGAGTAATCTTCAAGAGTACGGATAGGATTTTCGTCTCCCATGGAGGTCAACAAAAATGATTTACGAAACAAATAGAATGAAGAAAAGATAGACTACAAGAAAGCTAATATACTGAAAATAAAATGTCACTTGAAAGGATTCAAGTGAGTAGACCTAAGCTAAACAAAATTTCAAACCTAACTATTCCTTAGGCAGCGGCTCCAAAAACTTGATGCGAGGTGTTGTAAGGACTTCATAGGAAGTTTTACAATCCCCCAAGCAGTGCACCTAATCATTGCAGTGTAGTATAGGCAAGACTCGGGGGTTGTTATCGTTCTCTAGGGGAATAGGTTGGGAAGGCTCGAACAGAATCTAACAGAGGTCTACGGGGTTGAGAGAAGATTCTTTTTATATTTTATATTTTATGAAAGTAGGTAAAATTATGGTTTTGAGAGGTTGGTTTGGTTTTAACTAATTAAACTAAATAATATCTAAACTACTTGGTGATAACTTATATGATAAACGAATATATTTACTTAATAATGCATTACTCCTTAGTTTGCTTCTCCTAATCTTGTTGCTTTGTCACACTTATGATGATCTGTGTAAGTATTTTCTAAGTCATGAATGAATTACACGAACCCGCCATCTACGTAATATTCTGTTAAGGCAATGCACAAGTAAGGTAGTATGAAGACTATTACAAGGCCCCTAAGAGTATATTACATGCAATTAAAATACCTTAAGAGGGATCAACCATATTAGGGGTAAGGTAGTATGAAGACTGTTACCGATGGTATCCTTTCTGCACACTCGCGTTTCTCTAGACGTCTATGCCAATTTAATATCTTATGGCTAGTTTTCTAAAGCCTAACGCGCACATCCATCACAAGAAGCAACATTAAAAGAATTTACAAACTAGGTTTCATGAAATCATAAGTAAATACTAATAGATCTAGCCTTGCATGGCAAATAAAGAAGAACAACAAGAATCTATCACAAAACACATAGACATATTAAGTGATAAGGGATAAATGAACTTCACTTGATTAAATCATGCAGTTAAGGCCGTTACAAGAGGGTTTTGACACCTTAAAAACGAGCCCAAAGGCTGCTAAAATTGTCTTCTAAAACTAGGGTTCGTCTCCGAAAATTACACTAAAAGTTACACACTAAAACCATAAAATAGGATTTGTATATATAAAAAAGAGGCGGGACGGCGTCGCTTTATATCTCTGACGCCGTCGCCCCGTAGAATCTTCTATGGTTTCTTTAAGTCGGCTATGTTCTAACGCCATCTGGAAATCCTTGACGTCATCTTTTGAATAATCCTGGCGTCGTCGCTTATGGTTGGCAACGCCGTCTCCAACCACTGTTTGATTTTCTTCAAGATGGTTGGTGTAGAGTCGTGGTCTTGTCCGTTTCTTCTCCAATTGAGCCCAAGTCACGTGTATTTCCTTCAAAAGCCATCCAAGTGCTAAAATACAAAAACAAAAGATTAAGCACATAATCTGGGCATATTTGCATGATTTAGGGGGTTAAATGACCCTGAAAAAGTGTAGAAAATGACACATCATCAATAAACTCAAAATATTTTCCACGCTATTTAAAAGTGTGTAAAAAAGTGTGGTAAAATGGAATTTTTTTTTGTAGTGGCTGTGGCTTCGCCCTTACAAATAGTATCTTGGCTCCCCACTAACTTTTTTTCTTCATAGAATGAGTTTTATATTTTGAAAGGAGTGAGAGCACAGCTTGTGTCTAGACTCTCATCCAACTTTATGTAAAGAAGTATTATTATTATAAAAAAAATATGATAATAATAATAATATTAAAATAAATAACTAATTAAGAAATAACGAAAAAAACGTTTAAGAGTGAGTTGGAAATTTCGTACTTAAAGTTTTAGTTAATAGAACACGAGTGTATATTAGACATTTCGCGGGCCTTTGACCATGACTAGTTATATTTACCGCTATAGAAATATATACAAATATATAATTTTTGTTGTATCCCTCTAGATAAGAATATTATGATATTTGTTTATTTCCTCTCATTTCCAGTTTATTCTGTTATCTTTTTTTTTTTTTCTTTTTCATTACTAACTTACTTGTTCCTTTTAGTGCGCATCGATGTGACCCATCAATATTTCTATGTGTGTTAGTTATGAAAGATGTTGATCTTTGCACACAAATCCTTTCAGAGTCCCACTTGTGCCCAAAGCAACACAAGAGAACCTATACTTTCATATGACGTAGAGGTTATTGAAAAGTTATTCATTATACATAGCTCACATAAATTGTTCTGACTGTTTTTTGCAATATGGCTAAAGTTCTCTTTTATATTTTAACGATGTAAATAAACGTTCAGGACACATAAAATCACAAAGGATAGCCAAAAAGCAAGCCAGACCAAAACTGGTCCTGGCGCGCCAGCTCACGCTCTAGGTGTTGTTTAAATTTGGCTCGGTTTTTAAAAGTCGGCTTTCCTCTTACCCGACAAATGTGGATCTTTCATTACAGGTATGTACGGAAAACGTAAGGGGGGGGGGGGGTGAATACGTTTTTGTTTATAAACTTAAATCTTTCGCATCAAATAACCGATTAAGTGTGACGCAATATGAAAAGTATCAACAATAGTTCTACAACAACTATATACAGTAGAGAGCATTTAAGTAAAACATGTCACAACAATATAAACTTAGATACTATATAAACACTAAGCTGTGACACAAACATAATCCACACAATATAAACAACAAACCACACTGATGTTCGTCTAAATACGGTATCAAACAAATAACCCTCAAATATATAAAATATAAATACATATACATATACGTAAGCAAAGTATCATACGAATTATTCTTAGGAAAGAATAATAAGTAATCAACACGGGTATCGTTCTCCTCGGTGAGAGGTGAATGGAAATTCACGATTATGTCAGGAATCGAGCTTGAATGTCATAAAAGATTTAGGTTTGGTTTCTAAATCTAATAGCGCAAATGGAAAGTAAATTTAAGGTACGCTAATCTAAAAAGGCACAATTAAAACATTAAGCATTAAAACGATAACGAGAATTTTTAAAAACGTAAAACATAAAAACCTAAAATTATCAAAATTTTAACCACCAAAAATGTAATTTTTAATTTCTACAGTCTAATTGATAAAAAATAATTTTTAGTGAAAAAAGAATTATATTTTTTTGTAGACTTTTTTTTGTAGAATGTTAAAAATAGTTTTTTTAATCTAATTAACTTATAAAAATAGTTAAATATTATTAAAAATTGCTGGAAAAATTACAGAAAGAGATACTTTAATATATTACTCAATGTAAGAGAAAATGTAAAAACTAGAAATAAGATATAAGCTAAACGGTATAAGCTGATAAAAAGCGCAAAATAAGCACTAATAAGGCTCTAAACTAAAAGTTTTAGGTTAAATAATTAAGGTGCAATAGAGTTCATAGATGAAAAGTCCAAGGGCGGCGATTGGTAGGAGTGTGTGTTAAAGTGTTGGAGGTGAAGGGGAAGGTCACAGGTTCGAAACTGTTGGCCACCCTTGTGATAGAAAAACATTTTTTTTATTTTCTTTTTGAAAAGGCTAAAATATAAGTAAAAATAAGCTAATTTAATAAAAACACTTTTTCTAAAACTTGAAAATAAGCTAGGAAAAAGCTTATTAAAGATGACAATTTAGAAAATTAAGACTAATGATTATTTGCTAAAACTGTTTGGACTTTTTAACTTAATAAGCAAATAAGAAACGTAAAATAAGCTAAAACAGACTCACTCCTAGGACCTAATAAGCATAAAGGGACCAATTTTAAGTATTTAGCAGACTAAGATAAGCTAATAAAGATTTAATACCTTAAGACAGTGTGGCTAAAAGAAACAACTTAATAGACTAATATCTAGATTATGAGCTAGATTTAAAAACTAATAAGCTAAGACATTAAGATGAAATTTGAAAAAAAAGATAAAGATTGACTCTTCAATGGAAAACACATAGAAAGCTAGAATTAAGCAAATTTCCTAGTGGTAATAAGCCTAGGTAAAAGAAGATTGTAATATATAATACAGGAATCACTACTTTTGGTTTTTGGCTTTTGAAGAAAAGTGACACTTTTAAGCTTAAATTTAAGACCCTAGAAGCTAATTCTATCTAATGAAAAGCTACAAACAGATTGGAAAAACATACCTTAATAAGTGTTAAGTGCTTAATTACACATAATCTTATACCTATATGAAATATCGAGCTTACAAGGTGATCAAAACAGATAAAAATTTGCCAAAATATATGTTTCCGCTTTTGCATTTGTATTGTGCATTTGAAGTGAATTCAACAAAAAGACAGAAAAAAACCAAAGCCAAAATGACTCAAAACATGAGCATGGGAATGGAAAAGGTCTCGTGCAAAAATCAAGGCCAGTAAGTCCAAAAAGATGCCAAAGTCAGAGTGTCTCGTTCAGAAGGATATCAGACTTAGTTCAAACCGGTAGACGGAACTGATGTATACTGTTTGGTATGCTAATCATAACCCTATGATGGCCAGGAAAGCCCAATAAGTATATATAAACTATGAAGGACTCTTGTGAAGACCAATGGGCCCTCATTCAATTACAACAGCCCATTTGGGTTGCAATTGACAAAGACATGTGAGACTTTGACGGCTCTATCCTAGCTCCAGAGTTAGACAGCAATCTCAGGCCATTGTACAAACAAAACCAACTTCAGTATCTACTTATTAGGGCTGTGAAAAAGCCGCAATACCAACACATGAAACCTATATTGGGCTTTAAAAAGTCCACAATTAACTTAAGCCTATACCGATATGGGCCCTAGACAAACTCAATTTGGGCCCAGTACAAGCCAAGCCCAACAAAAGCCAACGAATTCTTTTTTTAAAAACTTTAGGGGCTAAATAGTGCAATTTTAAAGTTGTTTTATAAAGATAAAATGAAAAAATACAAACAAAGGGACCATTTTGCAAATTCCTCAAAACGCTTTCCAATTTCTTTTTTTATAAGCCTAGCAGGGACATTTTTTGTATATTGTTCAAAACCTTCTTTATTTCTCTTTTTATAAAACGACAAGGGCCAAAGCTGTCACTTTCCAAACTTTATTTATAACTGTTTTTTTCGGCTTAGATAAAATGAAAAGAGAAGAAAGATGGGGGGGCACTCTTGCCTCTTCCCCATTCTTTCCATTTAAACCTGAACCACAACAGGGTACTCGAACCCGCGTTACCGCTCCAAAACCATACCTCCCTCTTTCCCACGGTTCTAGGCCAAACCACGACTCGCCTAGTCACTTTGCCCTGCTTCTCCAGACATACCATTTCACAACCACCAATACCCCTATAACTTTTCCATGTTGACTCATTTCACATATCCCGCCCCCATCAATGGCGGAGAAATGTATATAGGGACCATGAAGGGCTAGGATTGCTTGGGATGTATTGTACATCTCACACAACAAGCTCATCCAAGTCCAAAAGGGATGGGTAAAAACCCCTCTGAGCCTCGCTCTAAGAGAGAGAAGAGAAAAGTCCGATAGATTTAGCTCACAGAAGCCCTGTGTTGTGTGTTACTTTATTAGTTTAATTTTAATTAGTTTGACTTTAAAGTTATGTACCTTCAGTTTGTTTAAAACGTTTTAAGGTTGATATTTCTTGAAAGTTTAATAAAAAATTAAGAGTCTATTGTTAGTGATTTTGTCCAAAATAACTCCTATATAACAACAATCTATAAATTTTCTTTAATACACCTTGATGTATAATATAAGTTGTTTAATTCTGTTTAAATCATTTTAAAAAATGTGTTAAAAGGTATTATAACTTATCTTATAATCAATTATCTCTGCCTTCTTTTACCCAAAAACCAGTTAAATATCGATTTTTATATATTAAGGGAGTGTTTGGTTTAACCTTTAAAATGGGTCAATATGGGTTTTTAATGGGTTATAACCACTCAGCCAACTTTGGCTGAGTGTGTAGGGTTTATTAAGCCACTTTAATCAAGCTTTTTAGTGTAAAAATAAGTTTTTAAGGCCCCTTTGCTTTCTGTCAAAGTTTTATAAGCCACAAAGTGAGCTAAACCACTCCAGCTGCTTATGCAGCTTAAGCACATTGTTTTTGTGCTATTTGGTGTTGTTTCTAGCTCTTTTCAAAACCTATTGTTCTGTCCCTTTGAGTTCACCAAGTAATAGCCAAGTCAAAATTACATAAGTCATTTCTTTGAAAACAGTCAACTTTAAGCCCAATATTCAGCAGTTTTAAAAAGCCCTTAAGCTCTCATACTTTGAAAATAAGCTCATTTGCCTCATTTGTTAACCTGTTTGGATTTTGTTTTGGCTAAAAAGCTCTTTAGAGCTTATTGCATAAGCTCAAAAAGGACCCCTAGCCACTGTTGCATCTCCCCTGGTGCTGAGCACCTCATTTCACCCCACTTTTCTAGCTTATTTAAATATTAAGCACTAGGATATTTTTGCTTTTTCATGTAGCTTATAGGTCCCACTCTTAGGTTTTCCAGCTTATTTCCTTTAGTTTGCTTTTTAGTGTAGCTTAATCTTAGGCTTTAATTAGGCTTTTTCTGTTTTCTTTTAAAACTGTTAACCTAGCTTATTTAAATTCCAGCTTATCTTAGGGCTTATTAGGTGACCATAGCTTATCATTAGGGTACCCCTAGCCTATTTATCTGTTCCCCATAAGTTTTAGCTTATTTAGTTGGCTTAAACCCCCAAAAGAAAGAAAAATAAGCTCATAAGCTTATTAAGCTTCTGCAGCCCAAAAAGCTCACTTTTCTAGCTTATTAAGTTAGATTGAGGCTAAGTGCTAATTATGAAAATTACTCCCCTTGAGCCCCTTAACAGCTTTGCTTTTATAGCTTTTTGATAATAAGCACTTTGGACTTGCTTTGTAATCGGGGTCCACCTCAGGGACTGTTTGTGTAATTTTGTCTTTTATAGTTATAATTGTTAGTCCCCCTTGTCAGTTTGTTGTTTCCCCGTTAGTCCTTGTGTCTTTTCCCTGTTAGTCCTTTTGTTTTAACAGCAGTTAACTTTAGTTAGTTTATTTAATTTAATTAATTAAATTAGGTTTAATTTTAATTAGTTTAATTACTTTTAATTTATTCAGTAAAATTTGGGCATTTTTATATTTTTAGAATTGTTAACTTTTTCTTTATTTAATTTTATTTTTTCAGAATTTTTATAACTTTTATTTTTTGTCTTTTTCTATTTTCTTAGTTTTAATTAGTTATTAATCTTTAAATAAAGTTCATAAAAAAATCCAAAAAATTAATAAAAAAATATTTTCTTTTTTATAAAATCTTTCTTTTGTCATTTAGTGTTCTCGGAAAATAAAAATTTAAGTGTAGCTTAATTTTTCTTAAAATTTTCAGTCTTAGACCCGTTTTACCGGTGCGTTTTACCGTTTCTTTTCGTTTTACATTCAAACGACCTCCGTTTTAGTTCTAGTTTTCTTTATTTTTCAAATTAAGTTAATTAGAATTTAATTTTGATTTTTAATTTAATTTAGCATTTATTTTCTTAAATTTTTAGTATTTAGGTCTCCCGATACCCTGATTCTGTCCTCGTATTTTTAGTATAGATTTAATTTTAAGGATTTCCCCATTTAATGATACCTATACCCTGTTTCCCGTCAGATTAAATTAGGTTTTATATAATTAATTTTATTGGACTTAATATCATGTTTACCATCAAACTAATATTCTCCATCATTCAATTTCTCATCAAACCAGGATTACCTTCAATTGCAGCCTCGTTGGGACATACGACCCGGGAATATCTCTTCCGGAATCTTTTTATCATTGATTCTATCTTGTGTATTTTATCCTTTTGTGGAATTTGACCTTTTGCCTTGGTCAAGGGCATTCGGTCAGGATCTGTATTAGGGTTGCTATATAAGTGTATGCTATCGCGAATCACTGTGTGTCCCATTTTAATTTTCTTAGATAGCCCGTAGCTTAAACTATTTTCCATATTTTTTAGAATTTTCAAAAATAGTTTAGTATTTTTTATCATTTAATTTCTTTAAATTCGTTTTTAATTCATAAAAAATTATAAAAAAGTCAAAAATATATAATTCTTTTTTTTAAAATTTTCTTTTATCATTTTGCTTCTAGAAAAATTAATTTTGCTTTCGTAGGGTTATTTTTGCAAAATTTTGTTTTTTAAAGAACGGGATTCATTCCCGTTCACGATTTTTGTGTTTTAAAGCTCAAATCAATTCCGTTTTTGTTCTAGTTTTCTTTAATCTTACTTTTTAGTTAATTAGAGTCTATTAAAAGTGAAAAAATCATTTTAGATTAATTTTTTAAAATTTAGGGTTTTAGTCAACATTTTTTAGAGTCCCGTTATCGTTTTTTTAGCTAATTTTTGTGTGCCGTTTTCATTTTAGAGTAGATTTGCTTAAATTAATCCTAGATTTTAGAAATCCAATCCAAATCTCTTCCATTCAATCATGAAATGTCAATCCAACTCTCGACTTTCCAATTCACTCTTCGTTGGGGATAAACGACCCGGGAATATCATATACTACTTCCGGTTTCATTGATTTTCTTGATAATTATCCTTATTATATATTTATAAGTATTATATATTTATTTATATATTTTAAAGGTTAGTTTCAAACCAATCAGTTACAAATACCTTGAAGCTATGAATTATATGTCTAATAATACTTCAAAAGATTGATAAAAGATATCAAACTCTATGCCCTAGGACCTCCTTTTATACACCAAGGAGCCCTAGTCGGCTTACAATACTTTCCTAAGTATCCATAATCTTTTCTATAAACAAATAAATTAATACATATCATATAAGCAGTACTAACAACAAACAGTTCTAACTTATTAACCTCAGCAGCATTAACTTATCTCTAAGCAGTCTTAACCTTGAGCAGTACTAATATTCACTAGCAGTAGTAACTTTTTACTAGCAGTAGTAAACACTTAGCATATTTTCACTAGCAGTACTAATATTCACTAGCAGTAGTAACTGTGTACTAGCAGTAGTAAACACTTAGCATATTTTCACTAGCAATAGTAAATGTGTACTAGCAGTAGTAAACACTTAGCATATTTTTTTTGAAGTTCATGAGCAGCACTAAATCCAGCTAAGCAGCATTAACACAAATATGAGCAGCAATAATTCAAACAACATCAAGAAGACTTTTAATCCCAATAATCCTCCCCTAAACTTGATATTCTTCTTCAAAATCATCAAGTTTCTTCATTTAAAGCGTCATCAACACTAGGAGGATGCTTCTAAACACTTCTTTACTTCTTAAGCTGTTTCATGATGAATTTAAGAAGCTGATAAGCCATTTCACTTTCATAGTCAATTATAAGCTTCTTTTCCAACATCATTGAAAGTGTAGATGGTGTAAGGGGATACTTCTTCTCTACCAACATATAAATCTGCACATGTTGCATCATCAAGGAATGTACTCCACAGGAGTCATACAGCTTCCAATTCAACACTTTGTATTCTTGTTGATTCTTCAATACTTTATCTTCTACATGTGGTTCAAACATTATTTTCAAATCACCCCATAACAACAAATCCAAGTCTTCCACTGGTCTTGTTGACTCATATTTAGCTTTTACCAACTTGTACAAAGTTTCCAAATCTTCCCTGTCAAAACGTTTAAGCATATGACTAAAGATCATGTACATTTGAGACTTTCCATCAACTCTTATTATTTGATAATAGCTTTTTCTTCCTTCTTTATGAATCTTCCAGTCAATAATACTTGGAGACTTAACATCCAAAGGTATAGCATCAATTGTTACCTCTTCTTCATCTAGAATGATTTCCATTAATTATTTAAGTTCTGTTGTTTCTTTGTTATCTTCCACCTTTTGCTTCTTTGTAATCTATTATGTTAGCTCTGTTCCTGCTCTCTTTTCTTTGCCCTCCACCACCTCTGTTCTAAAGTCTTCAAATGTATTTACCCTTTTGAATGCTCTGTCAAACATCTCTTGAATAGAATCAAATCCTTTTGACTTCAAATCATTGAGCTTGTATCCTTCCACGTTCTTTAGGTAATTACATATTATCTTTCTCTGTTGAGCTTTTGTTGGTGGTTTGTTTCTTTTCTCTTATGCTCTTTTAGCTGCAAAATGGTTTCATCTTTTCTCTAAAAGTTGTTGAAATAATGTAGTATTTTTTTCAACAGACAACTCTTCTTGTTCTTGTTCTTGTTCTTGCATTCTTTTAGCCAATTGATGATCAACATCAATCTTTGCTTGTATATCATCCCATGTTTCAATCAAGGCAACATTGGCTTCTTTTTCTTTTTTAGCTTTCTCTCTTGTAAGTCTTTCTTATTCATCAAATTAAGCTTGTAAATTTAAAGTAGTTTCTTCATTAAGCATGATTTGATCTTTCTTCTTCAAAGGCTTCACATGTTCTATCATTATAGCTTTACCTTTGTCTTGTGATTGTTATGGAGATAGTTGTGAAGATTTTGTTATTGTTGATTCACCCAGCTCTTGTATAACAACCCCTTTCTTCTTGGGCTTTGTACTTTTTAGTTCTTCAAGTGCTTGAACCATAGTAATATCATCAACAGTTGTAGCAATAGTTGTTGTAGCATGTTAAAACTAAAATACGTGATAGTTCTTGGATCGTTTATAGCTCGAGGTTGTTTAGACCTCATCTAGGATCATGATAACAAAGACAATAACATGCAGCGGAATAAGAACAAATCAAAGTTATCATAACAAGGTTTTTATTTATTAATACTCCAAGCCCTAATATTATTTGATCAGAATAATACGGTTACATCAATGAACTATAACCATATCAAGTTACCTTGACCTTGAGGCTAATACTACATATGGCATCTATATTCTTGTGCCTGGAATACACACACACACACATTTAGGTACAGGAACTCACGACTTGTACACCTAAACCTAATAACATGTATCTCTTTATATAATAGAGATATTAGGTTTTACAAAGGATAAGTATTAAGAAACAAATAAATCTTCCTAACTTTTATAATTATCTTATGTAATCTTCCATCATTTGAAGAATTCCTCCTTTATCTTTTAAGTCCTTCATCTTTCATATGTTTTGTCTTATCAACTCAAATATAATTCCTAACAATCTTCCCCTAGTTGATAATGACAAAACCAAAATAAGCATGAGCTTCTTCCCTTGAAGCTAATATATATGAAATAATAGAACTATACCACCAAGGATCTACAAGTTGCAAATCATCTTTGTAACGCCTTCTTCCCCTTTTTGTCATAATCAAATTGGGGACTAAAGTATGCAACTCTGATTTTGACAACCACAAACCACTATTACACTTCTAATCCAGCCTTCCAACAACTCAAATTACCCTCCATGACACGCCTTAAGATAAATGAACTTGGGCAGTAAAAACTTAAACTAGCAGTAGTAATAATGACTTACAGTAGTAAAACCTTCACCTTATGTGGTGCATGTAAATGGTTAAATATTTTAACAATAAGCTTCCCCTGAAACTGCATCATCTTGTACCAATGAGATATCAGGATCTTGATCAATTTTAGCTATCTTCCTCCCCTGTTTGGAAGAATCCTCCAAATCTTCTTCATCATTAGATATAATAATTCTTGTCCTTCTTCTAGTTTGGCTGGACTTAACTATTTTCTCTAAACTTTTTACCTTTTTGATGAGCTTAGTGTAAGAAGCACCATAGATTTGCTTTGTCTGCTTCAAGTCTGTCTTTAAGCTCTCCACCTTCTTTGACAACATTGTACATAAAACCATCAATTCTTGTAGTTTCATACTGCCCTCATCACTTCCAAGTGTGTTAACTCTTAGGAGAGGTGAATCTTAGGGCATGGTAAGGGTCTTATCAATGTTACCATTGCCCTGTCCTGCTTCTAAGCCAGTGACAGTAGTAGTAGCCCCTCCATTTCTGACATCCACACATGTGGAAGTAGCCTCATCTGCTACAGGGGTCTGAGTAGGAGATCTAGGCTGAGGAACTACAGATTCCTATCTGATAGTTCTCCTAGAGGTTGGTGAAATTGGTGGTTGTGAGGTTGATGGAGCACTGGTGGGTGTGTGATGGGACTCAACTGGGTGTGTTGATCCTTTACCCTGAACAACTAGACCCTGAACAATCATTGTTGGAAACAATGGAATGTCTACCCCAGTATAACCCTTAGAAGCCCTCTTCATATTGCTAAAAAGTTTTTGAGTGTGGGTAGGAGCAATATAAATTCTTTTGTGAGGTTGAAACAATCTCTTGTGTTTGTTTAAAAACACTTGAATAAATCTTGGATACATTAAAAATTTGTGTTTACTATCCAAGTTTTTCACCATTTCATCAAAAATTAGTTTAGAAAAATTAAATTTCCTATTTGTGGCCAAGCAAATAATAGCAGTTGCTATATTGCTACTGAATTATTCCCATGAGGTTTTCTTAGGACTTAGACAATGTAAGATGGTATGGATGATAAATCTCCATTGAGGGGAAAAGTGTCCTTTTTGAAAGGTTAGTTTGTTAGAAGTTGACACATACCCCATTAGAGAAAGTTGTTCAATAATTTCAGTAGTTGGCAAAGAACTAATACCATAAGAATCTTCTAATTTAAGATGCCTTCTAACTGATGCCTCAGTAACAATCTTAACTTTGCCATCTATTGTAGCAGTTATTTTGATCTCTCCATTATCTAGTGTTCTGGCAGTAGCAGTTTCCCAAAATTGTTGGATAAGTGAAACATATATAGTGGGATTTTCTGTAAGAGCATACCTTATGTGACTAGTATTGAGAAAATCCACTATTTGGTGAAATCCTTCACTCCCCTATGGTTTCTGTAAGTAGGCAACCATGTCGTGCATGTCACAGAATTCTAAATTCGCCATTGTTGATTGAGAAAAATTCGATTAGAGTGTTGGGTTATGATCGTGTATGAGAGGTTGTGTTTTTGGCAAAGGCAATTGAGAGTATATAGATAGTACTTAAGGTTTTGATTGGATAGACTGGATAAGATCATTTCTTTATCTTGAAGAAATCTTGTAAGTTAAAGAAAGATCATGAATTTTCCAATTTAAGGAGACCTATAAGTGAAGTAGTTAGCAGAATTATCTCAACGGCTATATTTAATTGCCAAAAATCTGTTATGTCCCAAACAGTACTAACGGTATCATAGCAGTACTAAGTTTAGCCTAATAGTACTAAGTAATGCCCAGCAGTACTAAGTAATGCCTAGCAGCATTAACTTTTGAGATACCAGTTTTAACCTCAATTCCGTTCCAAAAGCATTTCCATCATTGATTTTGGTTCCCACAAGCTCTCTTTCTGTTTTTATTCTCACTTTATCTCTCAATTCTTGTTCTCACTGAATCACTCTGTTTGTTTTTGTTTCACACATCTCTCTTTCTGTTTTAAACTCACAACATCTCTCATTTCTTTTTGCTTACAATTCTCTCTGCCTGTTTTTATTTTCTCTCAATTCTTTTAAGCTCACTTTTTCTCTAACAAACTACACAATTGGTATTACCAAATCCAACCATACTGCTTTGCTTATCCTGCAAGTGTTAGTCCAAAACCAAGAAAATACAGTTCAAAGCATTTTCTTTTTAACAGTAGTAATTTTGACTAACAGTTTTAATTAACAGACTTAAGTATAACTAAATGTACTAGTTATACTTAGCAGTACTAATTGATATAACTAACAGTACTAATCCTTTACAAAACTTTATAAAGATACAAAGAGATTAACATCAAGGATTTAGCATTCCAATACTTACAACCAAGTACTGAAACCTTCCAACATCAAAGGCTTTTGTAAGTAAGTATGCAAAATTATTATCTGTGTGTATTTTAACCACTTGAATTAACTTTATATCATTGTAGTCTCTTATAAAATGATGTTTAATCTCTGTGTTTTTTTTTAGATTGTAAAACACGATTATTAATAATACATATAGTACTGTTATTGTCAATATTAATCATGGTGTGCATAAAATTATACCCATAATCCAGTATTTGATTCTGAATCCTGAGTACTTGTCCACAGCAACTAGCAGCAGCTACATATTCAGCTTCAGTAGAGGAAGTGGCAACTACAGTTTGCTTCTTGCACTGCCATGATATTAATCTGCACTCTAGGAACTAACAACCTCCTATTGTAGACTTCCTATCTAAGCTTGCTCCAGCATAGTCACTATCAGAATATGCTACCAAATCAAAGGAAGAATCTCTAGGATACCAAAGGCCCAATTTAGGTTGACCTTTTAGGTACCTAAAAATCCTTTTCACAGCATGTAAGTGTGAAACTTTAGGTGTAACTTAGAATCTAGGCACATGCGCATACTGCAAACATAATGTCTAGTCTAGATGATGTAAGATACATCAATGATCCAATCATTGACCTATAGAGATGAACATCGACATCATCACCATATGAGTCTTTAAGCAAAATCTTTTTTGTAACCATTAGGGTGCTAACTGTCTTGACATCTGTGAAACTAAACTTCCTTAATATTTTAGCTACATATTTATCCTGACTGATAAATATCCCATCTTCTTTCTGCTTTACTTGCAACCCTAAGAAGAAAGTGAGTTCTCCCATAGAACTCATCTGAAACTTGTCATGCATCAGTTTCTCAAACTCAGTACACAACTCCTTCTTTGTAGAGCCAAAGATAATGTCATCAACATAGACCTGTACAAGTAAAATATCTCCTTTTTGATTCTTGATAAACAAGGTCTGATCTATCTTTCCTCTGTGAAACCCATTGTCCAATAAATACTTGTCTAAGGTTTCATACCAGGCTCTTGGAGCTTGATGCAAACCATAAAGTGCTTTTACCACCTTTTAGACTTTGTCTAGATAGTCGGGATCTTCAAACCCTAGAGGTTGACATACATATACCTCCTCTTCAATCTTACCTTAAAGGAAAGCATTCTTCACATCCATCTGATACACCATAAATCTCATAAAGGAAGCATAAGCTAAGAACAGCCTTATTGCCTCAATTCTTGCTATAGAAGCAAAAACTTCATCATAGTCTATGCTGTTAGGTTCATAAAAAGTGTTGATTATGTGGTTTAGTTATATGTAGTTAATAGTCTTATTTTGTTTAGTATAAAGTAGCTTGTAATAAGATATATTATGCTAAAAGAAAGAAATAGCATAATTACCAAAGATTAGGGACTAGAAGTGAAAAATAAAGGAAGGGAAGGCTCCTTCCTTCTCCTATAAATACCCCTCTAACCATCATTAGAGGGTGATGCTTTTGTAATAAACATTTTCCCTTTTCCCTCCATTTATAAGATTTGAAATTTGAATACTTTCCCTCCACTACTATTCTCTCTAAGCTTCCATGATTGATAATGTATGATTCAAGATAAAAAAAAGACCTAACAAGTGGTATTATACGCCATTAGAGAATACGAGTGAGTTGATTTGTGCATTTTTTCCATGTCCGAGAACCTCGTGATGACACTCAGTGAATTCGGTTGAGGTGTTTGAGCTTTCGAGTTGAGTTTTGGCAGTAATTTCGAGTATTTGGGCGTTATCAAGTGTTATCGAGTGTGGTGTTTACATTTTTAGTAGTTTTCTATAGTTCTTAGAAGCATTTTTGCATTCTCGGAAATTGTTTTTATACTCTTGTTTCATTTTTCTTAATGTTTTGGGAGATTCAGTAGCACTTGTAGTCATATCTCGACAGAAAAGTATTGTAATAGATATATACGCATTTTTGGTTCTATCAAAAATCATATATTAGGAGGATATTGTTAAACTCGGTTCTATCGAGTTTTATAGCCTTTCACACTTTTTCGGTTCTATCAAAAAGTGTGAATAAGGAATTAGTGCTTTTAAATCTCGGAAATAAGATTACTAAGTGTTAAAATACATCAAGATCACGGTTTTATCGTGAATTGGGATTTTGAAAAACAAATTTGTCAATTTCTAAAAACTAGGAAATCAAATTCGGTTTTATCGAATTTGATGTTTTAAGTGTTTTGGATTATCCAGTAGTCATAAATTTTAGTTTTATCGAGTTGATGGTTATTGATAATCCATAATCTTCGAAATTTACAAAACCCGGTTCTATCGAGTTTGAAGTAAGTGTGTTTACGAGTTTCATAAGTTGTTGAGTACCGAGTTTGTTAGTATTTTTTTCGAGTTTAGTTCTGTTCGAGAAGTGTACCGAGTTTCGTACTACATGATATTTGAGAACAGTGTTGTACAAGTTTTACAAGTGTTCGAGAAGTGTACCAAGTTTGGAAATCTTTTCGCAAATATCACTCATTTTTGTCTACAAAGATCCAATCTTTGAATCATAAGAAATGTCAACATCCAAAACATATCAACAATCTCTTGCTGATGTCGGTTCTGAGACTAGGCCTCCCATTCTTGAAAGGGGTAGTTATATACCGTGGGCAAGTAGATTTAGACGATACATAAATCGAAAGAGGGAAAACCAAAAGTGGCTTAACAAAGCACTTGATGAAGGTCCTTATCAGTTTGAGATGTTCATTCCAAACAACTCCATAGTTCTGAAATTTCAAACAGTTGAGGATTTATAAGGAGATGCGTTATTGCATTATGATGCAGAGATGGAGCTCATGAATCTGATTCTTCTTTCTATTCCAAATGACATTTATAATTATGTTGATGCTTGCACTTCGGCTAAGGACATACGGAAAAGAGTTGAACGTCTTATGATGGGAACTATACAAAACAAAGTTGATAGAGAAACTCGTTTTACAAATGAATTTGATCAGTTTGTTGTTGAACCAGGGGAAGCACTTGTTTCAGTTTACAATCGTTTTGCTCAGTTAATGAACGATTTGGAAAGAAATGACATGCACTTTCCAATTGTTACAATTAACACAAAGTTTCTGAATAGCTTTGTAAGAACCCAAATTTAAGGTCATTATTTATTGTGACTTATATATTTATTTTCTAAATTATAGAAAATTTTCCATTTTATTATTTTGTCGATTTTGGAGAAAATCGTCGGATTTGAAGAAAAAGTGCTATGCGTTAAAAATTTAACCGTTTTTTAGCAACGAGAAATCAACAACTCCGTATTCAGGCCTCGAATGCCAACTATATTTTATTTTATAAAAATTTACTTTTTAAAATTTACATGTGTCACCGAGACAAAACTTGCGTTTTTATAAAAAGTAACAGGTTTAATTAGTTTTTGGGCCAGGATTTACTTAATATAACTTGGTTAATACAAAATTTAGTCCATGGAACTCTTCCCCCTCTCCTAGGCCGGCGGCCCAACACAAGACACCCCTTATTTTTTTTATAATCTTGGTCCATAGTTACTTAAGGCCTTCAAGTCCTAAATAGAGCCCAACAAGGAAAATAAAAACCCACTCTCCCCTTTTTATTAACATCACACGACACACACACAACCCAAACACAGGAAATCAGTTTCTTCCTCCCTCTCTTCTTCACTGTACGAGCCAAACAACCATAAAACCTTCACCATCACCATTAAAACTTCTTGAAATCATCTCTTCTTCACACCAAAAGATCCCTAAAATCATCCTCAATCTATCCCCATAACTAATTTCACCATTCATGGATTTGTAAAAATATTAATTTTCAAGAATCTTGAGTTTTTAAGAGATTGATTGGAATTAAAGGTGTAAGAGCATCAATGGTTCGATTCTAGGTGATTACAAGCAAGATTGGACTCAAGAAAAGTTAGGGTTTTGATTGTTTGGGTTGTTTGAGGTCACGGCCAAGAAACCCTACCCACCTAGGGTTTGTGTTTGATCCTTTAAACCATCCCATTGTAAGTTAAAAATACTTTTCTTAAACCCTCTTTTATTGTTTTGATTTTCTAGGGAATGCATGTCCTTGATTATTGGTTTTTTTTGAACATGCAAGTCATGATTATGGTTGATCTTGATTAAGTGGGATAAGTGATGTAAAATAGGTGTTAGATTGTGGTGGATCAATTGATGATTTGAATGTGTTTGCGATGGAGTTAGGAATAGATTTTGTGGACTGTTTTGATAACAGCAGGTTGTCGACCCTATATCTCAAAAAATTTGGCTTGTGCCTACTGATATTATTTGGTATTTGGATAATAGACTCTTAGGGATTGATGTGGTGAGTTGGATACTCAAACGGGGGTTAATAATTATTTAACGAATTTTTTAAGGCCGATTTAAACGAGAAAACATTTGAGTAACAAGCTTAGTCTATTTGTTGTGATCAAGTCTAGAAAAAAAAAAAGAGATAATATTAGATTTCGATTTCAAAGTTAAACGGAAAATGGGAACTTCAAAAGATATTCATTTTATAAAAGACCAAATGATTTCAAATAGTAAAAAAAACTTCAATTATATAAATCGTCCATCCCTCTATAATCTTACATAATAAATTTAATAAAATACCTTAAATAACATAATTACCCTCAATAATATACACACTCAACACCCATTAAATTTTACTTTAAACTACCACCTACTTCAAACACATACCCTAAACAAATAATACTTACAACACCCAAACAAATCATAACTTACCATCTTAAATATCAAAATACCTACACCCAATCAAATATAATCCTCCACAAAACACAAACAAAACAAACAACCACACCCCAAACACCCCCCCCCCACCCCCCACCCCCCCCACAACAAACAACAACACCCACACCCCCCCCCCCCACCCCACCCACCCCACCCACCCACCCCCCCACCACAAACACCAAACCCACACCAACCCCCCCCCCCCCCCCTCACCCCCAAAAACCACACCCACCACACACCCCAAACACACCCTAACACTACAACCCAAAAAAACACCACCATACCCCCCAAACTCCACACCAACACCACTCCCTCTCCACAAACACAACCACCCCCAACAACCTACACCATCCCCCCACACCTCAACAACACACACCCCAACAACCACAAACACACTACAACCACACCAAAAAAAAACCCCCCAATTCACACCCCACAAACTCAACTAACAACACAACAACAAACACCCCCCCACCCCTCACCAAATCCACACCACAACCAATCACAACCCAGACCACCTCACCCACCAAAAACAATCACAAAACCATCATCATACTAGAAACCACAACTCTCACACCTCCAACAAAAACACCACAGACTCCAACTCTATCTCAACACAAGATTCATAAACCCTCACACACCCACACAATTTACCAAAAACAAAATCCTACAAAACTAACCAATCCACCTCAACACCCACTCACACAACACACACTCCTCCTACCCACCTTCCACCTCCAACCACACCATTACAGCCACTCACCCCACCCCCTTTATTTCACTATCGTCATTCAATCCAACAAAAAACTGCTCGCAACCAATTCTAACCAATCATTATCTCGATCAATCTAACGTCTTCCCACGAGAGTCGATCACTCTAATCTAATCTCAAAATCACCCCTCCCCATTCTTTCCCCCCATACTCCTCTGTAACATCATCCTGTTCTCTGAGCGTGCCATCAGACATAGTAGACTCTCAAGTTGCTACAAATTCGTCGCGCTCTTTCCTCGTTATCACACGCTCCTCCCCCCCCCGATAAAAACTCAACCGGGATTAGTTAGATACAGGAAACTTAATTGCTCCCATGACCCTGAGGAAGTATTAAATCCTCAAATAGAGTGATGAGAGATATATTTGTGTTGAGTGCGCTCTCGTTAGAAGTGTGTGTGTGTTGAAAACTAGTGTTTGGATAGAAAAATGCAAAAAGTGGTTTTCTGCGTTATGTGGGCTCTAAAACGCAATTCTTGATAACCAGCTAGGCACTTGCTGCTGCAAAACGCAAGTTTTATAAAACTTAGGGGGTGTTTGTATTTGCGTTGTATGCAAATTATTTGATTATTGCGTTTTTAAAACGCAAATAATCATCTTTTTGTGTTTGGCAAACAAAGTTGAAAAATCAATTAACTGCGTTATAGTACTTTCAAAATGACGTTTTGTAGCAGCAACACATCTCATGCTTTTTGAAAACGTGATATTCTTTTTTCTGTTAATTACTATTTTGTCCTTATCAATTGTTTACTTGTGTGTGTCCTTTTCCCATGCAGCCATACGTTTAGTTTTTGTCTTTTTCATCATGTCTTTTTCATGTAATGTCTTTTAAGTAATTTTACTCTTAAAGCTTTTGAATAATTTGTTTTGCCAAACACTTAAAATGCCGATTATCTGATTATTGCGATATCAAATAGCATAATCAAATCCAAACACTATATTTTAAAACCCCGTTTTGTAACAGCTGATTATTTGATTATTCGTTTTCAAAACGAATAATCTATTTTGAATAAGCAATCCCAAACACCCCCTTATTTGTCTAACTTAGTAGCTGAGTCTAGCGATCTTTTACCTCAAAATATCCAAAAAGCCCAGAACTCAGATCACCAGCAGGAAATCCCATTGCAATTATGTTATCATTTATATAAGTCAAATCCAAGTCAAATCCTCCCTCCTAAATTCAAGAAAAAAAAAATCAGAATTCTCCGCGTTGAACGTAATCAATAACATTTCCGTTGAAGAAGGTATCTCAGTTTGACAAGGGAAGAACATGAGAAAAAAAGAAGTACATAGGATCTCTATTTTATTATAATTAATTGTAGGCTTGTGGCCAAACATTTAGCTTCAAAAATATTTCTGATATCATAGAGCCATCATAATTACAATTTGGCTTCTATTATCTAAAAGCTGCAGAACCAAAGGGCTTGTGTCCGGATGGTATCCCATGTTGTGTGAGAAGCGCCCCAACCAAATGGTTGTGGGTTCAAGTCCTGCTTGGGACATGTGAGATAGATTTGCGGTGTGAATACTGTGAGATAGTTAAAATTGCCGTTCTAAAAAAATAATAATTAATACTTACATTTTTGTTTTAATTGTCATCTTTTTAAGATATAACACATGTCGTGTATATATTATATACGCTTTCGAAGTTATTCTTTTGGTTGTAGTATCTTGATTATATATTCCACGTATGAAGTCTATATACTTTGGTCATTTTTCATTTTGTAATATATACGGAATATATTACACACTTTGCGTTTTTATCTTGATTTATTTTATTTAACCAACACCAAAACTCATTACACTTGAGTCTAAATCTTTTATCAACGTATCACTTCATCATTCTAAGTTAGCTGTGGTATTTAGCCGATAGATTTGTTGCTACTTATTCATTGATCGAGCCGTTCGTTCTTCCGTTTGTGTTGGCCATAGTAGATGTCTATGGTCCAATTTGTTCTTCTAGCATCGAGAGAGAGTTTCATAGCCCCTCTTATGTTTTACTGGCCTTTACATATATTTTTTTGTGTGTGAGAACATGCTTCGTTGAAAACTTCATTCACATGATTTTACTTATGCTTGTTACCTGATCGTTTACAATTGGGTTTACATACTCATTTACATAGCTCGCTATGGGATACATTATTTGACTCATTTTTGTTTTCCCCCCCCCAGATCACATAATACATACTTTACTTTTGAAATGATTACGGAAAGCTTAGCGGACTTGAACTGATAACTAACAAGTAAATGCCCGTCGTATTTTGGGACCTGGGTTGACACCTGCCGAGGGGTGGTACTATATTATTATGCTCGGCGTGTTCTTGGAGGGAAAGGGTGACACCTGCAACGAGGGGGTACTATTTCACGTGGTCTTCTTTTTAATCGAAGATTGGAGCCATGGTTTTTTTTAATGTGTTCATGTTTTGGATCTGGATTTTTTTGGATCTGGATTTTTTTGGATGGAGGCTTTGAAATAAATGGCTAGGTTTTAGAGATTGGAAGAGAGATGAAAATGAGAAGATAAATGTGACGGTTTTCAAAATTGTATGACTATGTAATTCCCAAGATACCCTTTTCAACTTTTATTTAATAGAAAAGAAGTCCTTATCTTTTGTTTAATTGCAATTTTTGCCTTTTTAATTTTAACCTTTGATTAAACTCATCTAATGGTCCAGATTCATTTTAAGTGTTCTGTAGAATTCTGCACTTAAAATGGGTTCTCAATATAACACATCACTATATATATATATATATAGTGAAGTGTTATATTGGGAACTCATTTAAGGTGCAGAACTTTACAGAACTATTTTAAATCAATCTGGACCCTTTATTTTTTTGATCAATGGTTATTAAAGCTTGTGGCATAATTGTAATTAATTATAATTTCATATTACATTAAATAATTGATTAAAGGACAATAAAAGAATTTTATTTTAACCATTTACATTAAATATTCCTTGTATTAAGCAATCAAGAATAAATCGATTATATAAAAGTCAAATGATTAAAATACAACACAACTTATTCAAAGTCAAACGTGATCTCTTTTTTTAATCTACATTAAATTCCCTGTTTTCATCTAATTTAATTTCTTAATTTAATATTGCTTTTTCACAAGCTTTAAAAAGTCAAACGTGATCATCACGTCAGATTGTGATCTACATTAAATTCCTTAATTTTTTAATTTCTTAATTTTCTAATCTACAATAAATTCCCTGTTTTTCACTCATCCAACTTATTTAAAGTCAAATGTGATCATCACGTCAGTTTGTGAATCAATATGAAAAAAATACTATCATCTTTTCCTCCTTGTTTCTAGATCTAAACAATCATCATGAAAAAATACCATCATCTTTCATCGCATATTCTTATGGTTCCAGGCGGGTTCAATGTGAATTGTAAATGGTTTGTACTAATTGTTAATTTCATCTCGTATGATTCTTTTTTATTTTATTTTAGATCTAGATGTTACATCATTTAATTGATCATCACGTCAGATTGTGTATCAATTTAGGGGATAAACTTGTTTTCGTGACTTTATTGATCATGACGTCAGGTTTGTACTAGTTAATTTCATCTATGATCCCTTTTTTTTATTTTAGATCTAGGTTGTTATGCTTAAGTCATTTGATTAATCATGACCGGCAGATTTATCAATATCTACTTACTCCATGATAAGGTTATTTTGTGTAGTTGTGATTGTTACCAGATTCAGCTCAACCACGATTGTCTTCGTCGCTCTCCGCATATCTTGAAACATGAATAAGAGAGGTGAGGTTTTAACGACGAATAAGAGGTGGGGTTTTAAATACTGGAGTATAAATTTAACTGATAAATTAGATCTTGGTTTTGGTTGTTTCTTGTTACTCGAATTAAAAAACAAGAAATAGAAGTTTACAAATCCATGTATAAGTGTCGGGTTTCTTATTACTCGAATTCACCAATTTTTTTAGACCGAGCAAACATCAATCGGATATCTACAAAATCAGTAAGAGGTTTTAATTCATTTTTTTGTTTGTTTATATGACAAAATATGGTTGCTTGAAACGGATGTTGAAAAAATGGTTACAAAAATTATGGTACATTAGGTACAATCACTTGAAGGCGTGGTCATTGCAGGTATGCATATTTTTTGAAGGCGTGCGCATATGTTATAATGAATTTTACGAGAGCGTGCACATATATTTTTTGAAGGGTACTCGTATGTTCTAATAAATTTGATGACAAAGTGAAGCGTGCACGTATGTTCGTTTAAGAGTACACATATGTTCTTGGAAGAGTGCATATGTGTTTTTAGAACGGTACTCGTATGTTCTAATAAATTTGATGAGAAAGTGAAGCGTGCACGTATGTTCGTGGAAGAGTACACATATGTTATTCGAAGAGTGCATACGTGTTTTTGGAAGGGTACTCATATATTCTAATAAATTTGATGAGAAAGTGAAGCGTGCACGTATGTTCGTGGAAGAGTTCAGATATATTTTTTGAATGACGTGTATATTTTTAACAAGATACATTTATATTTGAATTGTATTTCATTTTGTATCAAATTTTATGTATATTATCTATGTTTTGGTTTGTTATAAATTTAGAGGTTACATGTACATGGTTATGTTTTTTGTTATAAATTTAAAAGATTAAAGAATGTACATCTAAAACATACGTGCAATTAATATTTTTTTAGTAGAACAAGTAATGACTACACAATTGTACGCAACATAAGTAAAATTAAAATATAAAAAAATATATATGCATTTTTTTAATACATGTATGTTAAAAGACAAATATAAAATATAAAATAATAATTTCAAAAATTAAATGATTTTAAAAACGTTTTTTAATTAAAAAAATTTAGAAAAGTTAAATTATGTTTTACTATTAATAATAGTAAATTCTTATTGGTTTTAAAACATATGTACGGACTAAAAAATGCAAAAGAAGAAATAAAGTATTATTTTTTCATTCCTAAATTTTAAGAATTAATAAAAAATGTTTTTAATTAAAAAACTTAAAAACATTTTATTAATTGAAAACTTAAAAAAAGTGTACAAAAAATATATATTTTTTAATTCTAAAAAATAAGTGACTTAAAAAATGTTTTTTATTTAAAAATAGGAAAAAAGTAAAAAATATTTGTCGTGTATAAATAAAGTCAACGGTCACCATTCATTAATAAAAGTCAAGACATTTATTAGTCATTAATTGTATTGGTATAAAAAATGTGATTGACTAATATACCATTTTCAATTAAATGAAAACACTTAATATTTGCTAAATTTTGATTGGTTGAAAGGAGTTCTGTAAAGTTCTACGCTTAAAATTAGTTCTCAATATAACGCACCCATATATATATATAGGATAAACATCAAATAAAAAGATAAATATTTTTTTTTTAAAAAGTTCTCGAAAAATTATGAAAAAATTCCACAAGATCGTGTAAAGAAAGTTTTTCTAAAAGTGGATAGTTTTGCCAAATTTTTTTATGAAAAAAACGTTTGTGCATTAAATCGGTTTTTTGTGCATCAAAAATTCGTTTTTATACCCAACTTCTTTTGACTTTTTGCATCAAAATTTTAGTGCGCATCAAACTATAACAAGTTAAAAATTTTGTGCATCAAAAAGTTTTTGTGCATCAATTTTTTTTGTGCATTAAAAAAACGTATAAAAACTCAATATTAGAAAAACTTCTTTTACAAAAGTTTTATGCACCAACATACCTGATTTAATTGATTTTTTTAGATTTTTTCGAGAACTTTTTTAAAAAAAGTTTTATTTTTATTATTCTCACGAATATTTGTCTTTTTATTTTAACCTTCATATATATATATATATATATAATTTTATTTTCTTTATTACAAAACTAGCTACTACTTATTACCTTGAATACTTGAATAAATATATAACTTTTAAAATAAAATTACTTATACCAACTATAAATTTTCCCAACTACTATTAATCATTAATATCATAAATAAATTACGATACCTCGATTTACCAACTAATCTCAACCCGAAATCATCAATACTCGATACGCTAAATTCTCAAACGCTCAAATGCTCAAATGAACTAACATTCCAAAATCATTATCAAATACGAAATTGAATGACTAAATCATCTATTTCTATTCTCACAAACACATATTATAGCACGCATATCATATCACATAAATCACCAAATCGACTTACGCATATAAATTAAAACACATAAAGCTAGCTAGGTTAACACTAACGGTTAAACTAACCTTGTTAAATCGTTGTTAACATAGTAAGGTTAATCACGTTGGTGATTTTATTGACATATAATTCCTCTAATCACTTCTCATGCATCTACTTGTAAATTTTACAATATATAGCATGAAAAAGTGTTTAGAATTTCAACTTTATATGTGATATCTCATGATAAATCGTTATTAACTTGTTTTTTTTATTTAATTAATATCTTAATTTACAACTTTAAAGGATTTAATTAATATATTTTATAGTTTTTTACAACATAAATTATTTTTATAATTGATTAAATTGTTTATTTGATCAATTATTTTTTTGCTAATTTTTTACAGTTAATTTTAACGTTTATTATTTTTTTATATGAGAAGTCTCTTAGCGACGACAACGATCGCTAGTTTAATAAATATAGATTATAAATTATTTGTAATGAAGAAGCATTTATTTAAGAAAGACCTTTAGGGATCACATTTTCGTCGCTAAATGTTAATCACACAATCAAGTTGCCAAGTTTGATAATTAGTCGAATTATTTATATAAAAACACATTAATGACGACAAATTCGTGGCTAATAGTGAAAGTCAGTGACGAACATTATTGGTAGGGGATATTCGTAAAATGAAATGTGTCTACTTTAGCGACGACATTTTCGTCTCTCTAATGGTTGCGGGCATAGTCAAAATAGAAGGAACTCATTTTTTGTTGTTATTTGAGCGACGAGTTTTTGTCGTCACGAAAAGCGTCGTTGTTAAAACCTTTTTTTTGGGTAACCATGGTTTTCGATCTTTTGGCCGACCAATCCACGGGGTATGAACCCACCGCCACACAAACTCTTTTGGGTTTCGTGTACTGTAACATTTTCACCAAGCCTTGGAATATTGATTAAAGAGGCTAAATTTTATGACTTTTGAATAGTTTTGACGTTTTTAATCCATTATTTTAGTAACATTTATGTCCGACTTTTGTCAAATAATTTAGTGAATTCAGTTTTTATGTACTCTGATCAAGTAAAGTAATATCAGTAATAACATTTGGTGAAATACACTATCTATGAACCATAAATCATTTTTACTGTGTTCTTAGTGTATCCAAGATGTGTACTACATAATAACTTGTATAATTATTTGATTTCAGTGACATCAAGGATTCACACAATCTGGCCGATAACTGAATAATTGAGATATAGTTTAAAAGCTCATACATACAATATCAGAAAGCAAAACACCTTATACTTTACAAAAAGAAATACTTTTGTACATCAACGTTATAAAAAGTTACTTATCACATTAATACCAATGAGTTGATCAATACCAATGAGTTGATCTTCGATTCGTTTCAAGCACCCGACATTATTCGAGCAACTGGTCATGAATAGTTTGCATATTTAGTTAACCAAATGATCTTTGTGCTTGCAACTTATAAAAGTAACCTCCATCAGCAATTCTCTTCATCAACATAATCACACAAGTACACAACCACCGTTAAAAAAAATATAATCACACAACAAATGTTCCTCATCTTTATTTAGCATCCAACTTACATGGTGAAGTTAACATATCTTAAGTAAATCATAATTCACAAGATTCAGTCTTGTAGCCGATAGAGATGATGGCTTAGACTTAGTACTTGTGAAGGTCAGAAACCTTATATATAGCTTGAAGGAGACCTAAAAGTATTTCATAACATTCAATTACATTTACCTTTCACTGACACACAGATATTTAATACTTCAATACTTCAGTGGAGAATACACAAAGATAGGATAAGAACTCACAATCTCTTACTTTGAGCAAGTTCAAGAAAAAACTCAAGTAAATTTAACAATTTGAAGTAGATATGTCAATTTCGACTCACTTATGTATGAATGGGTCATTGTAGTTATGTTGTTAGTTGTATCTCTCATGGTCAAACCGGAAAAGACAAAAACTTGGCTAAAAAGAAGAAAACTAGGCATGGGTTGAATGGGTTAGACGGGTCAAAAATCGCCTTAAGTATGTATAATTCAAATGGATAAGCATACACTCCTAAATAGGATTATTATTTGTAATTATGCTTCGTATGTAATTTTCTTATAATTGGACAAAACTGTCGGGGTCGACCTAACCTGACCTGATCCTTTTTAACTCAGTTGGAGTTTTGACCATTAACTCATACCCGCAGCAACTGTAACTTAATGGTATATTTTCTTATAATTGGACAAAACTTTTTTAATTCATTTGAAGTTTTGACCATTAACTCATACCCACAGCAACTGTAACTTAATGGTATATACCAAAATCAAAGATAATACAATGTCAAATAAAAAACTGAAATTTATTCATAACTTACCTGTTCAGCACAATTACGCTATCCATACCTTAGCATCATGAGTAGCTGTGCAATTTTGCTCCTGTATCTCTCAAGAAAAAATACTTGAAAGTTACAGATGTATGTAATAGTGTGAGAATATACTGGATCATACCAAATGTAGCAGAAATGATTCAGCCCTTCCCACATTGTCCCGACATCAACTAACTGATGCAGAAGCAAGGTGTACAAGCCAGTACATTGTGGCCCTGAAAATGAACCGTATGCATTAATAATACTCCAAACAAAAAGAACCATTAATGAGGCCTTATGGTAGTGGTGAATACATCATATATTATTGAACTATACCACATAATTATTCATGTAATCTTGACCAAATAAACAAGTTAAAAAACAACAACCGACATACTGATAGTGCTGTAATATCTATTTCTTCTACAAAGTGCAAAATAACAGAGAAGCATAAACTAAATGACCTCCTTAAATAAAAACTACTGATGAGCTCAATGTTATACACATGTTTCACCATAACACTAACTTTACATATGATTCTTCCAATTATGTGAAGGATATCAACAAAGAAAAAACGAATTTTACCAAAACGTTTGTGTGTCACCTATTACGACAACTACTAGATGAAGAATTTAAGTTTTTAAGAATAATCAAATACTCATCATTTGATATATGTAGTGACAAACGAAGGTCTGTTACCATTGTTTCCTTTTCCCACGTTAAGGGCCCTGATGCATGTAAAGCCTCAATGGTAGAACGGTATGCATTCAGTTCTTGTGTATGAATTTTATCCGCCAATGTCTCCTCGGTAAAAGATTGATCATTGTCTTCATGGTAAATCTCTGTGTCTTCATGGTAACCCGATTGGCAAGCAGACTCTGCATCGCTTTCGTGAACTGATCGAGAATACATATCATAGGGATTACAGCTATTAATGCTACAACTACCACTAGAACTTACGGCACTATCGATTTCAGTTCCATTCATATTTTCCTTTATGTCTATATTATTAATAAAATCATCTACCTTTTCCGGTGACGTTTGTAGACGCCGGGATTTCAGTGGACGTTCTTCATTCTTCTCGCGTTGAGAATAAAAGCAGGGTGATGCTCGTTTCCGTCGGTAGTTGTTGTGAGTATCAAAGCAACAATCTTTAAAGTAGAAATCCAATATGGCAGCATTTTCTTTAGGTAAACCAACAAACATGGGGCAGTTTGCATCGTTCTTGTACTTCATGATTTTAAATCAAAGTAATTTTAAATCTGTTGATAAAAATCAAATTATAGTACGTAGGATTAGAAAAAAATAAGCAACCAAATATAATAAAAAAAAGCAGAGTTACATCAAGCTGATAATCATTAATTTAAAAAAAACCCTAATAATAAAATCATCATATATTCAGATCGTTCTTAACAATGAAACAGATAACAAAGTTCAGATAAAATCAACATAAGCAAAAAACACGTAATAAGAATCGATGAAATATTTGTAAAAGAAAAGTACTAAGATATATATACCTTCCGATTAACTGATGATCGCGGCTGTTGATGAAAACAAGAAAACTGCGAGAGAAGAAGAGAAATATATAGGACTTAGGTTTTTAGGAGACGAGGGTATTTTTGCTGGATTGTCTAGCACGTTTATCCTCCTGCCGACCTTTCACCTTTTTACTAATATAAATTGTAGAAGACAACTTTTCTAAGGGTTTATGTTTTTATTTGTTTATTACTACGTATTAGTTTTATAATAAAAACAAATTCACAAAAATGAATAAAAAATAAAAAATTTAAAGAGCTATTGGAGTCATTTAGGTGCAGTTTGGTATGTGGGTTTAAGTGGGTTTAGGCCGAAAGAAAAACAAAATACATTGTTTGATATTTCTACTTTGGGATCACGCGCACCCTTCATCCCCAAAAGTAAATTCCATCAGGTCTATTGGGTTTTGACATTTCTCATCAATAAAATATTTTTTTAATATCTCAAGAAGTTCTCATTCACTCGTTGAAAATGATTTTTTTGTGTCACTTCTATTTTTATTCAAAAAAAATGCATTTTATCTTTTTTTTTTAATTTTTATAATATGCATATTTATAAAATAATAAATTATTCTTCTCTCTCTTCATTTACTTTCAAACATTTCCCAAATCTAAATCTAAATCCAATCTCACTTACAAACCAAATAGGCCCTTAGAAGAGGTATTGGATCCGTATTCGGCAGTATGATTATTATTCTAGTATTGGTCCATTAGCATCACACTGGGCCTAGCCCTGTAGTTGTCGTAGTCACAAAAAATCTATTTGTATATATTGTTTACGTGTGTATTGAATGAAACATGCGAATTTAATCAAACAATATGGTATCAGAGCCTAAACATCCTATTCCAAAAAAACCCTAATTTTTTTTTCGACTGTTCTTCAATCGGCTGCTACTTTTCTGCTTTATTTGCTTCTTCACTTTTGCTTGCTTTACCTTAGTCTTGTCATAGCATCAAGACAGGAGAAACACCACCACCAAATCAGCCCAAACCACCAATCGATAAAGCTTATTCGATTGCTAGCATTAAAGTTTTCATACCCACACCCCTTGATCTAGACAAATTAAACTACAATTCTTGGAATTTGTTGTTTAAACGTTTTTGCAAAACGTATGAAGTTCATCACCATCTTGATGCCCCGTCCACTACAACTACATCCACCATTGATCCTCTAGACGAATCCAATGATTCGTTAGTTATCATGTGGATATACTCGACAATCTCTCCTAAACTCGTAGATATGATTGTTGACGATGATACCACCGCGTATGGTCTTTGGAAAAGATTGAAAGATCTTTTTCACGATAATAAGGATGCTCGTATTACTCAACTTGACAATGAAATCCGTAATATGGTGATTGAAAATTCGCCCATGACTGATTTTTTTCAACAACTTAAATCAAAGGCCGATCACCTTGCAAGCCTTGGATCACCAGTGCAAGACTCCAGCCTTGTCACTTATGCCATTAACGGTGTTTACAGCAGGTATCCGGACGCCGCAAGGATTATTCGTCTTCAGGAAAAAGCCCCCAAGTTTGATGAGATGCGGTCTATGATGCTTTTTGAAGAGAGTGATATGTCTCACCACTCCACTGGTAATTCTCTTTTGCACAATACATCTTCATCTCCTACTGTCCTTGTTGCTTCTACCACGAGTAATGCTCGGGCCAACACCATGAGCACTTTGGGTCTTGATATATGTCACAACTTTTAACGTGGCTCTTGTACCTATAGAGCCCGTTGCAAGTTTGTTCACGGTGCTAACGATCTTCGACCTCACCCTAATCCTACCGTAACTACATCTATTAACAGGTCGAGTACTACTCGAACCCCACCAAGTATCAACCAATCTGCTTCAACAGCTACCGTGCCAATTACAAATCAACTCAGTACCAGCGTGGCCCAACCCTTACCTACTCAGTCCATGTACTCGATTAAGCCCACTAACATGGGCTATGTTTATTTTCACACTGGGCCTAGCTCCTATCCAGTACCACACATGCCATATCCTCAGGCCCACTTGGCGTCAACAACATTGCCTACCAGTCCTTATGGCCCATCGAGTAATACATTGGGCCAACCGAGTAACACATTGGGTCATCTATTTTACTATGGCCCAACTGGTACCATGAGTTTTAACAATTCAGTAGCGCATGCTCCAATTGCTACGCCACAGGTTCCTCAACAAGGGGGTATAATTGTTCCAGGAAATTATACTTTGCCATCTTCGGTTATCCCTCAAGCAACTATGCTACCACACGCTTTTCAAACGATGACACTTCAAGAACCTGTTTGGAACATGGTTATTGGGGCGTCCTCTCATCTGGCTGATAAACCAGGTATGCTCACATCTTTTAGCAATTCAAGCATATATAAATCTGTATTTGTTGGCAATGGCCAATCTATACCCATGTCTCACACGGGCCATAGCCTTTTAAACACGTCACATAAACCTCTTCACCTTCATCATGTTCTTGTCACACCTAATATCCTAAAAAACTTGATTTATGTACGTCAGTTTACTTGTGATAATAATGTGTCTGTTGAATTTAATGCTTATGGTTTTTCTATGAAGGATTATCAAACCCGCCGGCTCCTTCTCCATTGTGACAGTACCGGCGATCTCTACCATGTCACTCAACAACCATCCTCCACCTTCGCTTTCCTTACTTTTGAGTCCTACAACATGGCACCAGCGCCTTGAGCATCCAGGTGAAGACCTGCTGCGACGTTTAGAGTCTGGTCATTTTATTTTATGTAATAAATCAAAGTTGTCCACTTTGTATCATGCGTGTCAATTAGGTAAACACACTAAGCTTCCATCTTACAGTTCTGAGTCGAATGTTGCATCTGTTTTTGACATTATTCACTCTGATTTATGGACATCCCTAATTTCGAGTGAGAGTGGAATAAATTATTATGCTATTTTTTTGGATCATTTTTCTCATTATGTTTGGGTGTATCCTATACTGCAAAAATCTAATTTATTTAACACCTTTGTTACTTTTCATGCTTATGTGAATCAAAACTTTAATGTAGATATAAAGGCTTTGCAATGTGACCATGGGGGTGAATATGATAAAACCGCTTTCACACCCTTTTTCTCCAACATGGTATACAGTTTCGGTTTTCCTGTCCCAAGACTTTTTAACAAAATGGGAAATCTGAACGTATGTTACATACCTTAACAATGTTACTCGCACCTTGCTTTTTTTAGGCACACATACCACCATCATATTGGTGGAAGCCCTTAACATGGCCGCCCACCTCTTAAATCTTCTTCCCTCTAATGCCATTAATAACAAAATACCATTTACTAAGCTTTACAATAAACCACCTACTTATGATCACTTACGGGTGTTTGGATTCCTTTGTTACCCTCACATTTTCTTTGACCATAAGCTTCAACCACGCTCCACTGCATGTGTCTTTCTTAGATACCCTGCTTTACATCGCGGGTATAGATGCCTTGATCTCTTAACTAATAAAATCATTATTTCCCGGCATGTTGTTTTTGATGAGGAACAATTTCCTTTTGGCTCCATGGCACCCGATACACCACCTTCTTACGATTTTTTGCTACCACCTAAAGACACTACTACACCTATACCTTTACAACCGACCCAGCTGCTCCACCCACACCACCCTCTCCCATGCCTATCCAGCAGCCCACTAGCCCATTACAACCAGCCTACACGCCTGCTCTATCCACTCCACCGCCTACCTAGCAGCCCACTAGCCCATTACAACTAGCCCACACACCTGCTCCATCCACTCCACCAACCTCATCCCACGTTACCAACCCACATACCATTTCCAATTTATCTCATTCCCTCTACCTAGCCCTTATCAATTCGTCTACCACCAATATGCATTTAATGGTCAAACGCGCAAAAGCCGGAATATCAAAACCTCTCGCACGTATGAATTGTCATGTCACCACTACCTCTCCACTTTCACGCTCTTATTTACTTGCCCTCAAAGACCCCAATTGGAATAAGGCTATGGTTGATGAATATAATGCTTTGATTTCTAATGGAACGTGGGCTCTTGTGTCATGTCCCACTAATGTTAACGTTGTTCATTCTATGTGGATTTTCAGGCATAAGTTTAATGCAGATGGTTCTTTAAGCAGGTATAAAGCTAGGTTGGTTGCTGATGGTCATAGTCAACAATAAGGGATTGATTACGATGAGACTTTTAGTCCGGTCATCAAACCGGCTATGATTCGTACTGTCTTGAGTCTTTCCGTATCCATAAATTGGCCTATTCATCAGCTTGATGTAAAAAATTCTTTTCTTCATGGCCAGCTATCTGAGATAGTGCATATGCATCAGCCACCAAGGTTTGTTGATTCTGCTCATCCTAATTATGTTTGTCATTTGCAGCGCTCATTATATGGGCTTAAGCAAGCCCCCCGTGCATGGTTTCAGCAATTTGCTAGCTTTGTGACACGCATCAGTTTTCAGTACAATAAAACCGATGCGTCCTTATTTGTCTTTCATCGCGGTTCAAATATTGCTTATCTCTTATTATATATGGATGACATTGTTCTCACTGCTTCATCTACAGCTCTTTTACGGCATATTATTGCATTACTTCATGGTGAGTTTGCTATGACTGATTTAGAATCTCTTCACTATTTCCTTGGTATCTCTACACAGCGGTCAACATCTGGGCTGTTCCTCTCACAATCTAAATTTGTAAAGGAAATTCTTGAATGAGCTAACATGCAACATTGTAACCCATGTCGGACCCCTATTGATACCGAGTCCAAACTTGGTTCTACTGGTAACCCTGTCAGTGACCCTACTTTATATCGTAGTATTGCTGGTGCTCTTCAGTACTTGACTTTCACTCGCCCAGATTTATCCTATGCTATGCAGCAGGTCTATCTTTACATGCATAACCCTCGTGATCCACATTTTACTGCTTTGAAGAGAATCTTACGCTATGTTCGTGGTACTATTAACTATGGTCTTCAGCTTTATGTTTCATCTACTACTCAGCCTATTGCTTATACAGATGCCGACTGGGCTGGTTGCCCTATTACTCGCTGCTCCACTTTAGGATATTGCGTGTTTCTTGGTGATAACCTGCTGTTTTGGTCTGCAAAGAGGCAGGTTACATTGTCTCGATCTAGCACTGAGGCAGAATATCGAGGTGTTGTGAATGTTGTTGCTGAAATTGTGTGGCTTTGGAATTTGTTACTTGTGCTTCATACGCCTCTCCCTACTGCTACGCTTGTCTACTATGATAATGTTAGTGCTGTGTATCTGTCTACAAATCCTGTTCAGCATCAACGTACTAAACACATTGAGATTGACATTTATTTTGTCCGTGATTATGTTTCTTCTGGTCAGATTCGTGTCCTTCATGTTCCTTCTAAGTTTCAGTATGCATATATCTTTACTAAGGGTCTTTCAAGTGCCTTGTTTCTTGAGTTTCACTCCAGCTTAAACATTTGAAGGCCTCCCGTTCCATTGGGCCTAACCCTATAGTTGCCGTAGTCACAAAGAAATCTATTTATATATATTATTTACGTGGGTATTGAATGAAACATGCAAATTTAATCAAACAATAATCCGAACCCTATTTGATTCTATTACAGCACCCGGTATAGGTGCGTTATAGCCATATAATGCGACGTATTGTGCGAGTCATTATACCATTGGTGATTCCATAGGTGCTCGCGTCATGATTCAACTTTTTTTTATTTTCTTTTTTGCTAGGTAACTCAAGTTTTATGTTTGGAATTGTGTGTAGTGTTTGTGTGTGCGTTTTGCTTTTTTTGTGGGAGTGTGTGTTTTTCTTCTTTTAAATGCGAGGGGGAAGATGACAAGAAGAAGATGACTAAAAAAATCATTTTAACCTTATAAATTTTTGTTATTTTATTTAGTCTCTTGTGGTTTTTTGTGATGTTGTTGGCCGTGTTGGGTTAGCATGTAAGGGCCTCTTTGTTTAATTTTTTTATTAAGTAGTGTTTAATTAACAAATAAATTAATGTGGACAGGCTTAATTTTATCACTTTATATTTTTAGCCATCTTTTTCAATTAAGTCATTAACAAACATTTTTTATATGACTTAATAAATTTAGTTTTTTCATATTAATTCAATTAAGTATATTTCAAACACAACCTTAGTCCTAAAATATAAAAGATTACTTAATATTAGAATTTAAATTATGTAATGATTTTATTAAATAAATGATAAAAATTAAGAAACTACGAGGCTCAAATGTTTTTATAACATGAGTGATGAGGGAACTTGTTTTTGGATTGAGTTATAAGTTACGAGTTATAAGGTAAAAAGCTGACATGATAATATAGCTCGGCTTATAACCTAAGTTACAAGAGTCTTGTTGAAGACATTTAAGCTTATAACTCCTTTAGTATACTTTGAAGACCAAGATGTATTCTCTTTAGTTGTTGCAACAGTTCATCAGCATCAGAACTTCTAGATACTTACACTAGTTTCAGTCTAGCGTGGATGGCAATGACACAATGAACAATGTCGATCTCCTAAGAATCTGAACAAAACGTTTTTGCTTCTAGATGGTTTACAAGTCGGGAAATAGAATTGATTTAAGTAAAAAAAATCAGATCTTCTTTGGAATGACTTCTTCCAAAGTTGGTAAAGAAGTACAAAAGTACATCCAACTGTTCCCTAAAAGGACACTTCCCTTTTACCTAGTATGATAGCATCAAATGGTATCCAACTACTCATCTAATTAATGTTTGAAACCTGTAAAAGGGAACCTCTTGTAAACTCCAATTCGTTCACTATAAAATGGATGTTGTAATGTAGTAAATGTTATCTATTTCAATCAATGTGAAACACATTCAAAAGCATTTACTCCTCGAATAAAACTTAGGCCACTAAACATTTAGCTTCAGTATTAGGGTAAAGTTTGCACTTAAACATAACTTTGGTTCGTGTTTAGTTTAGAGAGGAGATCACCTTAAATTTTCTTCCAACTTGATTTACTATTCTGCAAGTAAATCGTGTCATGGATTCTTTTGATTTATTTTAATAAGAATTTATACGTTGAAAAGTAAATTTGACTTCTTTAGTTTTAGAGTAAAGTACAAAATAGCTTTGCCAAAAGTCGGTCTCACATCCTTTTCCCAAACTTGGTACAAAAACCATCCATCCGTTAGTAAAAGTGAGCCATCGTACATCCCTGAGGACAAACAGTGCAAATATTTTTTTAGTTAAAGAGAAAAAACACACAGGTTTAGGTTATTTAATTATATCAAAATTAGTATCTTTTTTTCATAGCCATACTTCGAATAATATTTATATTGTATTTTTTATTCTGATTATTAATATATGATTCTCATAATGGAAATCTATGCACCTTAACAAACATCCTTAATACTATGTTGTTTCAGTTTACTGACTTTCTGAATTTGCAAGGAAAATGACGGAAACTATCATCTCAACTAAATCCTCCAAAAATAAGGGCAAAATGATAATGGAACAGTTGAGCATCATTCCCATCAATCAACTAAAAACAAAACATAGAAACAAGATAATCGAGGAAAAAGTCTACCGAAAATGGGTTGCTCAGAATGTTCGTACTCACGAACCAATAGATTTTGTTGCATACTAATTGACAAAGAGGTATGTCCCAAAAAAATTATCAACCAAAAAAGTCATTACATGTTTCCAAATCGCTTAAAAGAACACTAATTTTACATAAACGACATTCTACTAATACAAGGTGGATCCATCCAAGCAAACATAAACATCTGAGACGCTGATCACTTTGACCGTTTGCTACGAATGGACGATGCCTACAAAATCTCAAGGTTCACATGCAAAGAAACAAACCCATGGCAAAGAACTACATCATGGAACTACATTGGCATTCGATATATACACCCAATTTGACAACATCCCAAATGATAGATTTCTGAATCACCACTTCTGATTCTCAGCGTACAACGAGCTCCGACCAAAAGCTGATGTACCAACCGCTATACTCACACATATCTATATTTTTTTTGTTTCATACACAATATACATATGACCGTAATGTCATGTTATTCCTACAGATTACATTGGCATCATGCTACGGATAAGTGGACCACAAATCACTCAGGATCCTACCCAAAATCAAATCATAAGGAAAGTCATTGACATCCAGAACTTAGAGTAAGTATAGTGATCCATTCTTTTACTTTCTTAGATTGTCTGCACATAAATTTAACACATTATGCTATTGTCAGTGGTATGATTGTGCCAACGACCATATGTAATGAAATGGCGAAGGACTTTGATATTAAAAAATACGAATCCATGGAAAAACTAGTGATAATAGCAGTCAACTCTTGCAGAGTGATAACCAAATACCCTAAAGCCCACGTCACCCATAACATCAACCCACAGACCAAGCTTTTACATAAGCTTATGGGTTCGACTTATTTGTCTTGGCTTATTATGAGCTTGTGGTAGCTTATTGATGAACTTAGAACTTATTTGTTATCTTTTTAGTATATCGAATTTATTTATTTTATACGTTAGCATTTTAAAGGCTTGTTGGGCCTAAAAGCCCAATAAGAGTTTTAGTAACTCGTTGGATTTGATTTAAATGGAAAACGATTGCATTAAGTTTGTAAAATATAACTTGTGGTTTGAAATTGGTTTTTGATAAAGTCTATGACTTTAAAATTGGTTAAAGGCTTGTAAAAATCTTATAATTAGAAATTATTTAGAAAACATAAATAATAAAATGTTTTGACTAAATTACTTAACGATTTGGATATGTCAAATTATAAATAACAGGTTATTTATACGATAATAATAATATAATTAATATAATATTATATACGTACTTACTTACAACCTGAAACATTTTATAAAAACCGATCACTAACGTTTTTAATACACAAATAACGTTTACCTTAAATAATCATAAAATCGTTCATGCATCATCACTTCGTTAATCTTCCGAGTCTAAATCGAAACCCATATTCTTTTAGGTCATACCCGTGTACGACCGTTCGTTCCAAGAGACCCTACTTTTGACATGTACACTTTACCTTATCATCAAGGTGAGTTCATAGCCCATCTCTTTTACTCGTTTTGAATAAATGTTTTATAACTTGGGGTGAGAAACATTGTTTGTTTTTAAAACTAGACACAAGTACTATACGTGAGTTTTCCCTGTTTACATGTTGCCTAAGTAGCGTTTAGACCACTATTTACCCGAACTATCATGAACTGTTAATTTCTTGACCGGAGGACCGGTTGAAGGAGCGTGAGTGAATAAATAGATCTATTAGGAGTAATTATCCATATCCGGGTAAGTAGCGCTTATTAGTTCGAGTTGTCCAAGGACTAGCGGATATATGTCATGTCGAATCTAGTTAGGTGGTCTTTGGTCAGACACCTGGAAGGGCAAGCAATTATTTGGCATGTTATATGCTATGTTCGGAATTAGATTCTGTGTCATGAGCTTAGTGCAACGTAAATACCTCTTTATGTGAAGTTGTATCTGTTATAACTGTCGCATACGTTTTGAAATCTTGTGGTCCACTATAACAACGTTTGAACTATTACCTATGATTCACAACTTTATGTTGATGTTTTAAAGCATGTTTTTCTAGGGCTTAGCATGATGTCGTTGCTTGACTTATGTGAAGTCTATTTGCATGTAACGGTTTAACAGAGATTTAATATATGTCATTTAAATACGTTGTTGAAACTTCATTTAAGCTTCCGCTTATTGTCTTTTTAAATCTTTTAATCTTGTTCGATGTAAAAACTTTTATTATTTAAATTTACGGCAACGGTGTTTACTTTTCAAAAGCAAAAACCCCCCTTTCCCTACCTTAGAGTTCGTTCTTTATGCTTTGGATTGAGTATCCAGTAGCGTCACGCCTCCGGACAGTATTCCGTCTAAGGCCGTTTGTGGGGGACGTGTGACAGTTTTGGTATCAATCCAAGGTTTAGAGAACCAGGTAGTATTATAACTAGGTCCTAGACTATAACCAGTATGTTATCCTACGTGATTATTGCCTTACGTGCATTTAACATAGTACGTAATACATAAATAAATGACTACGTAGATAATATTGAGTATTAAATACAATGTATATCTAATTTTTACATAAAAGTATTCCTTATGTCATTCCATCATGCCGTACTCGATGACCCGCACATTCATTTGTTCATTATGCATTCATTCAAGTTAACCCATTCACCATGATATTATGGCATCATGCATGGCTTGTTATAAAGATGAGTTATTTTAAACTTTGCTTGTGTAGGTCATGGACTAGTTTAGTTATCTAGATTCTTTTGAATTATCTAAGGATAGCAGTGGAGGACACCTGCTGGACGAGTTATCTTGTTATTGTACCATCCCTTCCACTATTCCTGTCACCACACCAGATGATTATTCAACCCACTACTCAGACTGACATACAGAATGATCCCTCAGAGAAACTATCATTAAACCTACTATTCCACCATCCGCCCAGATTATACACCAAAGTCTTCATTGATTACTCACATGCATCTGATTCAGACGTCTGATCCATTGAGGGATCCATCATCAGGTCCTTATACCAACATTACACGCTAATCACCATTTTTATCATCGAATGGATGTCACCATAAACAGGATTTCACCAGATACACCCTCCTTCACCTACCACTGGTAAGACTTTCACTGAGATTACCTCTTCTACACAGAGATCAGCCTGTCATACTCGTCGTCGAGTTATGATTCTAGCACTGGATAGCATTTCCCCATTGGTCGGGACCGTACCGTCTACCATCTAATAGGACGATTACATATGATGACTGCGATGAAGAGGGTTGGACCATTACCCACTTATCGTCTTACTGTGAGACATTCTGCTGATCATTCTTCTTCAGATTCGTCATCAGAGGCATCATTAGATTTTCATTCGGATGCTTCATCTGATTCTTCTTCGAGACACTCATTGTCAGATCATCTTCACTGATTTATCGAGTATTTTGTGGGGCCATCTCGCAATGAGACGTAAGGTCCCCTATGAAATCTGTACCTATAACACTTGTATCTGGGCTTTTTCTCCTGTCCGTATGATTTGATTCCAATCGCCTAAGAGAGTTAGGGATTCTGGTTATTCGGCAGATGTAGAGGTTGATCCTAGAGAGACTAGTTTGAGGGATGATACTATTGTCAGGGGTAATGAGGAGCCTCATTTAGAGCAGGATATTGATCCAGAGATTCAGGCAGAGATTGACGAGTGTTTCGCTTACGCGGATGCTCTTAGGGATAGAGGGATTGATGCTAGAGTTGTAGTGGAGGCTGTTGACCGAGAGGAGAGTGAGACGGGTGCGAGGGGCCCGGTTGAGGTCAGAGTTGAGAGGGTTACGCATCCTGTGATGCCAGAGGATATTCCTGAGCCTGCTCAGGAGGGAGCAGTTGAGGTTACGTATGAGACATTGGGAGATTTGGTTCAGAGGTTCCATGATCACTCATAGGCTATCCCAGTCCATCGTATACAGGTCATTGAGGGAGTCCAGAGGGAGCAGGGACATAGGATTGTTGGGGTTGAGTCGGCAGTTATTGCTTTGACTAAGAGGATTGCTGAGTTGGAGAGGGATAACAAGAGGCTTAGAGGCACCGCGAGTGTTGAGAGTCAGAGAGTTGACCGACTCCAGCGCGGCATGTCACGTATGCAGAGAGAGCTGAGGCAGATACGACGACTTTGATTTTATGATCGAGTGAGAGTTGGCAGACTCGAGGCGTGTGCTAGGAAGCACATGGGCTATCGTCCTTAGATGTGTTCATTAGTGTTATCGATCAGTAGCTTCTAGTAGCGACCGTATTGTTAGAAACTCGTATTTTCTATATTTTGAAACTAATGTGATGTAATCACTAATGTTCGATGATATGAAATTGGTATTTATCTATGATATGATGTCATGATTTGATTTACTTATGCTCTTGCGTCATGCATTATGGGATTTCCGTGAATATATTTTGATCGTGTATTTTCTATGTGATTAACTGTAAATTTTATTTAATACCGTTAGTGATCTCGCATCACCTAGAAATCTCATCGTGTTTAGTTGATATGTTGTAGGAGATGGGTAAAACCTGATCTGGAGAGTCCAGGCTCATGAGGGAGGTTGAAGAATTGGTTACCCGCCGAGTAGCTGAAGAGATGGAGGCTCGTGAAGCCGCAAGGACCCTTGAACCCCTGAATAAGAAAGGGGATGAACAAGAAGGCAAGAACGGAGGAAATGGAAATGAAGGAAATGGAGGAAATGGAAATGGAGGGAATAGAGAAAACAGAAATGGAAATAGAAATGGGAATCATGGTATGAACTATGGAGGTTTCATGCCAGTGGCTAGAGAGTGCACTTTCCAAAACTTTCTTTGATGTGTTAAGCACATATTTCTTTAGGAACTAAAGGCGTTGTCGGATTGACCCGCTGGTTCAAGAAAATGGAGATTGTGTTCAATATTAGTAATTGTCCATCAAAGTACCAAGTGAAATATGCTACATGCACACTACAGGACAGTGCTTTGACTTGGTGGAACTCTCATAAGAGAACAATTGGTGTTGATGCTGCATATGCCATGAACTGGGCTGGACTTATGAGGTTGATGACAGAAGTGTACTGCCCGAGGAATGAAATCTAGAAGATGGAGACTGAATTGTAGAATCTAACCGTGAATGGAAATGACTAGACTGCTTATACTCAAAGGTTTCAGGAGTTGATTTTGTTATGTACTAGAATGGTCCCTGATGAAGAGGATAGGGTGGAGAGGTTTATTGGAGGATTACCGACAAACATTCGAGGGAAATTGTGATTGTGCGGAATCGTTGACTCCAAGATGCCGTTTGTTTGCTAACCAATTGAATATTTAGACAAGAAGCTCCAGGGTTATGCTGAAGGGGTGCTGAGAATAAGAGGAGGATGTAAAGTAAAAGAGGATAACGTGGCCACAACCACTATTCAAGAGATAAATTTATGGGCAGATTTGAGGCCATAGCTTACACGGCTGGGAACATTGAAAGAAAGGGGTATGTTGGGTTTCTCCCCTACTGCAAACAAGTGCAGGTTAACCATGAAGGATTGTGTAATATAAGGTTAGTATAGGAGTGAAACTGTAAGAAGGTTGGGAACTGACTGAAGGATTGTAGGTTTACTGTTACCTAAAACACTCAGGGGAGCCGAGTTGGAAATCAGCGGGTATTGGTTGTATGAGTGTGGGAGACCAGGACATTTCAGGAAGGATTATCCTAAGTTGAGGAGTCAAAACCATAGAAACCAAGCAAGAAACAAGAATGTAAACAAGACTGGAAACCAGACAGGAGGTAATAGAGTTACAGCAAAGGCCTACGCCATTGGTAGAGGAGGAACAAACCCTGATTCTAACATTGTTACAGGTATGTTTATTCTCAATAACTGATGTGCTACTATGTTATTTGATTCGGGCGTCGATAGAAGTTTTGTGTCGTCTACTTTTAGTGCTTTGCTTGATGTTGCACCATCCACTTTAGACACTAGTTATGCCGTAGAAATTGCTAATGGAAGAATTTTAGAAATAAATATCGTTCTTAGAGGTTGCACGTTAGGATTATTAGGTCATCAGTTCGACATAGATCTAATGCCAGTAGAACTTGGTAGTTTTAACGTCATCATCAGTATGGATTGGTTGGCGAAGTCCCACACGTTGATCGTTTGTGACGAGAAGGTCATCCGTATTCCTTATGGAGATGAGGTGTTGATAATCCGAGGTGATATTGCGGGGGACATCAGACAGTAAGCTGAACCATCATACGTGGTACGAGGACCCATAGTGTATATGGAGAGGGAGGTCAAGGTCTACCTAGACGCAGGTTACATCAAGAAGGCTAATGATAAGTCGAAGGAGAAACGACTTGAGGACGTGCCAATCGTACGAGAATTGAGGACGTGCCAATCGTCCCTGGTGCTGCACCTGTAGCACGAGCCCCGTATCGATTAGCACTAGCCAAAATGCAAGAGTTGTCTACTCAGTTGCAAGAACTTTCTAACTAAGGGATTTATAAGGCGAGGTTCTACCTTGGGGTGCAACAGTTTTGTTTGTCAAGAAGAAAGATGGTTCTTTTTAGTGTGTTTGACTAAGTGAACTAAACAAGCTTACTGTGTAGAATCGACTACCCACTCAGAGAATCAACGATTTGTTTGACAATTGCAAGGATCAAATGTCTACTCCGAGATCGACCTGAGGTCTGGTTATCACCAACTCAGAGTTCGTGAGGAAGACATTCCAAAGACAGCATTTAGGACTCGCTATGGACACTACGAGTTCCAAGTAATGCCGTTTGGATTGACTAACGCACCGGCAATATTCATGGATTTGATGAATTGGGTGTGAATACCGTATTTGGATAGGATTCGTGATTGTTTATCGATGATATTTTGACTACTAAGACAGAAAGGAGTAGAAGGGACACCTTATGTTGATTGAAGTTATTGTAGGAGGAGGAATTGTCGCAAGTTCTCAAAGTGTGAGATTGGCTATTGAAGGTACTCTTTTCTTGGTCACGCGGAATTGTAGTGGTAGGCATTCAGTTGATCCATGAAGATTGAGGCAATCAAGGATTGGGCGTCACCCAAGACACCAACCGAGATCCGTCAATTTTTAGGTTTGGCTGGTTACTACCGACGATTTATCAAAGGTTTTTCAAAAATCGCTAGACCTATGACGAAACTAACCCAGAAAAGTGTGAAGTTTAATTGGGGAGAAAAGGCAGAGGCTGCATTTTAGTTGTTGATGTAGAAATTGTGTAGTGCATCGATTTTGGCTTTACCGGAGGGAAGTGAGAACTTCGTGGTATATTGCGATGCCTCACATAAAGGGTTGGGCGAAATTTTGATGCAGAGGGAGAAGGTCATAGCCTACGCATCCTGCCAACTCAAGGTTCACGAGAAGAAACATTTACCCACACACGACCTTTGCTTGGTGAAGTAGTGTTTGCCTTGAAGATGTGGAGACAATGCCTGTAGATACAAAGTGTGTTGTGTTCACTAATCACAAGAGTTTGCAACATATTCTCGATCAAAATGAGCTGAATATGAGACAACGACGTTGGTTAGAGTTGTTGAGCGACTATGACTGTGAGATTCGATATCATCCGGGAAAGGCGAACGTGGTGGCTGATGCCCTGAGTCGAAAGGAAAGAAGTAAGCCGCTACGAGTTCGAGCCTTAGTTATGATTGTAGGGTTAAACCTTCCTAAGTAGATTTTGAGTGCTCAATTGGAAGCCAGAAAGGAAGAGAACTTCATCAACGAAGATTTGCAGTGCGATGATTAACAAGTTAGAAACCTCGTGGATGACCGGAAAAATTATGGTTGAACCAGACGAAGGTGGATTTACGTGTTGTTCGGAGAGTTGAGGGCCTTGATTATGCATGAGTCGCATAAGTCAAAGTATTCCATCCATCCTGTATCGGACAAGATGTACCAAGACCTTAAGAAGTTGTATTGGTGGCCCAACATAAAGGCAGAAATTGCCACTTATGTCAACAAGTGCTTAACATGTGTTGAAGTTAAGATAGAATACCAGAAACCATCAGGTTTGTTGGTTCAACCAGAATTCCACATGGAATGGGAACTAAACAATGGATCTTTGTGACTTATAAGTGCCAAAGACGGCAACTGGTCAAGACACGATTTGGGTAATCATTGATCGTCTCACTAAGTCTGCTTATTTCTTGCCTATGCGAGAAGATAACACGTTAGAAAAGTTAACGAGACTGTACTTGAAGGAAGTAGTCTCAAAGCATGGAGTGCCAGTTTCGATCATCTTTGATCGTGATGGGAAATTTATGTCACATTTTTAGAAGTCCCTTAATAAAGCATTAGGTACTCGATTGGATATGAGTACAACTTACCATCCAGAGGGACGATGGTCAGAGTGGAGAAACCTTTCAGACGTTGGGGATATGATAAGTGCTGTGTACTCGACTTGGAAAAAGGTTAGGATAAGATAAAAACACTTACGTTGGTAGAATTTGCGTCAATAATAGTTACATTACAGCATTTACGGTAGCTCTGTTCGAGGAGTTGTTTTTGGGCGCAAGTGTCGATACCAATCTGCTGGTGATGTTAGGTAGTCAGGCTCACCGGCCCAGAGGGAACTCCACGAGACAACTGGAAAATTCTAGTCCAATTCAAGAGCCATAATCCCATGCCGCGTGATCGTCAAAAACAGTTATGCCGAGTACGATGAAAACCTCTTGAGTTTCAAGTAGTAGATAAGGTCATGTTGAAAGTGTCTCCTTGGAAAGGAGTGATACGTTTTGGCAAACGGGAAAGTTAAAAGCTCGTTATATTGGACCTTTTAAGATCATTGCCAAAGTAGGAACCGTTTTGCTATCGTTAGAACCCCAGAGAAGTTGTGTAGAGTTCATAGTAGTTTCACGTCTCGAAGTTAAAAAATGCATGGCTGTTTTTTTTAATGAATCGCTTGCTATTACTATTGGATGAGATCCAAGTGAACGGGGACAATTGAATTTCATCGAGGGAAACCTGTCGAGATTATGGGACCTTGAGGTCAAGCATCTGAAGCTGTGTCGTATTCTGATTGTCAAAAAAAGTTGCGCTGGAACTCCAGCGAGAGGTCCTGAGTTCACCTGGTAACGTGAAGGACCATATGCAAAAGAAAATACCCGCAACCTTTTTTACTCACTCTGCACGCTGCAGAGGTTGTCGTCCTAAGCTTTGAGGACAAAGCATCTATATCGGGGGAAAGGAATGTGAAACCCATGAATTTCACGTTTATAAATTGCCGTTTCCGTGTAGGAAATTTGAATTTTTTTAAAAAGTTTCGTTTAGCTTTTCCGTTTAACGGGTCAGTCGTTTCGTTTATTATCTGAAAATCGTCACCGGAAGCGATCGGCGGCCACCAAACGTCGTAGTATTTTGGCAATAGCCATGTTTTTATGTTTTAAGGCATTATTTAAAATTTTGTAATTTTTAGTGATGTCGTTACTCGTTTTGTTATTTTTGGGTTCCGTGGAATTTAACTATACTATGTTATGCATGCAAGACCTTTGGAAATGAATTCATAAGTGAGCACTATCCTTCCTAGGAAGTTGGAAGACATTTGCTCCCCCCTGGTCTTATATAACCGGCTATGTATGTATGTGCATACATTGGATTCAAATTGTGAACATTTTAGAAAGCTTGTTGAATTGTGAATTAAGGACTAGTACTAAGTGGATTTTGGTGGAAGACCATTTGGTCCACCACTTGTGACTCATCTATACGTCTAAACAATACATGTAAATCATAGAGATGCATTTTGTTCATTTAGATGCCTAGACAACATCCATCTTATTTGGATAAAACCGTTGTACCATGTAGTGTGTAATAGGTGGCATGTTGGTCCCTTTTCTTGTTCCCCTCCAAACCGTCGAACATGCATGTATGTATGTGTGTGTGTGTTATCTTGCCATATAACTTGAGTAAACATTCATTCATCGTCATTCATTTTCATCCTACACATACAAAATCATTTTTCTTGCACTATCTCTCTCTAAAACACACGAATCAACACACACTCTCTTAAAATCTTTACATTTTCCATCTTTGATCATTTACATTTGAAGACAAGTTGAAGGTTTGATCATTTAAGATCATTCGGGTATAAAACAAACAACATTTAGGTTGTTCTTGATCTTTGTTCATCTCTAAAAATCATTTTTCTTTGTAAGTCTTCAAATCCTCAAATAACTTGTACTTTTCTATTCTTCTTGTTGCATAAATGTTTGTTGTACAACTTATTTGTAAAAAGATGGTTTTGAAATCATAAAACCTTAAAAGGTTTACAGATGGTTCGAAATATTATAAAAAGGAGCACAAGGAAATCACAGTTTTGTGATCGTGGTTATTTTAATGTAATAACACTTGTACTTTTGAGCTTATTTCATTCGGCTTATATTTATGAGCTTATTTGAGAGCTTGTTTAATTATTTTAGAGCTTGTTGATATATATATTTGTTAACGAGTGACATAGTACAACATAAAGAATTATTTTCAAGTTATTTCTTGTACTTGATATTGTAGATGATTTATTTCTAGCTTATTTTTGAAGGGTAAAAACATTAGCTTTTTTGACTTAACCTATAAGCTTAAATAAGGCTTAATGGGTCTAAAGCCCAAATCACCCTTAACATATACCCACGGACACAGTTTTAAATTAAGCTTTTGGGTTTGATTATTGTCTTGGCTTATTAAGAGCGGGTGGGATTGTGGTATGCTTATTGATGAAATCCAAAACTTGTTTGTTTCTTTTTTGTATATCGAATTTTTATTTTGTACGTGAGCATTTAAAGGCTTGTTGGACTAAAAAGGCCAAATAAGAGTTTTGTAATCGTTGGATTTGATTTAAATGGGAAAACGTTGCATTTAGTTTGTAAAATATAACTTGTGTTTGAAAGTGGGTTTTTGATAAAGTCTATGACTTTGGAAAATGAGTAAACACGAACGGGTCATTCCAAAATTTTGTAAAAATCTTATAATTAGAAATTATTTAGAAAACGTAAATAATAAAATGTTTTGACTAAATTACTTAACGATTTGGATATGTCAAAATTATAAATAACAAGTTCTTTATACGATAATAATATCTATATATTATATTTATATATTAATATAATATTATATAGTTCTTACTTAAAAACCTGAAACATTTTATAAAAACGTTCACTAACGTTTTTAATCACAATAACGTTTACCAAAATGGAATAATAAAGTTACATGATTCAATCTCATTCGTTAACCTTCCGAGTCTTAATCCGAAAACCTTATTCTTTAGGTCATACCCGTGTACACGTTCGTTCCAAGAAGACCCTAATTTGACGTGTACACTTTATCTTATCATCAAGGTGCGTTCATAGCCCCACTCTTATACTCTTGTTTTTTTGAATGAATGTTTTATAACTTGGGGTGAGAAACATTGCTTGTTTTTAAAACTGGACACAAGTACTATGCATGAGTTTTCCCTGTTTACATGTTGCCTAAGTAGCGTTTAGACCACTATTTGCCCGAACTATCATGAACTGTTAATTTCTTGACCGGAGGACCGGTTGAGGGAGCGCGAGTGAATAAATAGATCTATTTGGAGTAATTATCCCTATTCGGGTAAGTAGCGCTCATTAGTTCGAGTTGTCTAAGGACTAATGGATATATGTCATGTCGAATCTAGTTAGGTGGTCTTTGGTCAGACACCTAAAAGAGGCAAGCAATCATTTGGCATGTTATATGCTATGTTCAGAATTAGCTTCGGTGTCATAAGCTTAGTGCAACATAAATACCTCTTTATGTGAAGTTGTATCTGTTATAACTGTCGCATACGTTTTGAAATCTTGTGGTCCACTATAACATCGTTTGAACTAAACCTATGAATTCACCAATTTTATGTTGACGTTTTAAGCATGTTTTTCTCAGGTGCTTAGCATGGATGTCGTTGCTTGACTTATGTGAAGTCTATTTGCCTGTACCGGTTTACCAGATATTTATCTATGTCTTTAAATACCGTTGTTGAACTCTTTTAAGCTTTCGCATATTGTCTTTAAAATCCTTTTAATTCGATCGATGTAAAACTTATTTTTATTTTAAATTTACGCAACGGTGTTTATTTTCAAAACGTACCATTAGAGGTCGTTCTTTATGCTTTGTACTTGGGATATCCAGGAGCGTCACGCCTCCGGACACGTATTCCGTCTAGGGCTCGTTTGGGGGTGAATTTACTCCTCGAATAATAATTAGGCCACTGAAAAACTTTCAGATTCAGTATTAGGGTAAAGTTTGCTACTTAACACAACTTTGGTTATTGTTTAGTTTAGAGAGAGATCACCTCAATTTTCTTCCAAACTTGATTTAACTATTCTGCAAGTATCATGTCATGGATTCTTTTGTCATTTTAATAAGCATTTATAAGTTGAAAAAGTATATTTGACTTACTTTAGTTTTAGAGTTAAGTACAAAATAGCTTTGCATAAGTTCAGGTCTCACATCCTTCGCCAAACTTTGTCCAAATACCATTCTTCCGTTAGTAAAAGTGAGCCACCGTACATCCCTGAGAGCGAAATGTGCAAATATTTTGTCAGTTAAAAAGGAAAAACACACAGGTTTAGGTTATTTAATTATATCGAAATTAGTATCTTTTCTTCATAGCCATACTTTGAATAATATGTATATTGCATTTGTTATTGTGATTATTAATATATGATGCTCATAATGGAAATCTATGCACCTTAACTAACACCCTTAATACTATGTTGTTTTGACTTTCTGAATTTGCAAGGAAAATGACAAAAACTATCATCTCAACTAAATCCTCCAAAAATAAGGGCAAAATATATGGAACAGTTGAGATCATTCCTATCAATAAACTAAAACACAACACATAGAAAATCAAAGATATACGAGGCAAAAGTATCGAAATGGGTGCTTAGAATGTTCGTACTCGCGAACCAACCGATTTTGTTGCATACTAATTAACAAAGAGGTATGTCCCCAAAAATTTATCAACCTAAAAAGTCATTACATGTTTCCAAATCGCTTAAAAGAACACTAATTTTACATAAACGACATTCTACTAATACAGAATGGAGCCATCCAAGCAAACATGAACATCTGAGACGCTGATCACTTTGACCGTTTGCTATGAATGGACGATGCCTACAAAATCTCAAGGTTCACATGCAAAGAAACAAACCCATGGCAAAGAACTACATCATGGAACTACATTGGCATTCGATATATACACCCAATTTGACAACATCCCAAATGATAGATTTTTGAATCACCACTTCCGATTCTCTGCGTTACAATGAGCTTAGACCAAAGCTGATGTTCCAACCGCTATACACACGTATCTTTAATTTTTTTTGTTCATACACAAATATACTTATGACCGTATTGTCATGTTTTCCTACAGATTACATTGGCTCGTTCTAAAGGATCTGTGGACCACAATTCACTCAGGATCCTACCCGAAAACCGATTCTAAGGAAAGTCATTGACATCCAGAACTTAGAGTAAGTATAGTGATCCATTCTTTTACTTTCTTAGATTGTCTGCACATAAATTTAACACATTATGCTATTGTCAGTGGTATGATTGTGCCAACGACCATATGTAATGAAATGGCGAAGGACTTTGATATTAAAAAATACGAATCCATGGAAAAACTAGTGATAATAGCAGTCAACTCTTGCAGAGTGATAACCAAATACGAAGGTACTATTATTAATAAAATGTAACCTTTGTCAATTTTCCAGCCTCTAAATGTACTATTTAACTCTCTGATTTATTGACTTTTGCTGTATCCTGACAGAACAGTTACCGTGCTAACGGTTGTCAATTTATAATTCAGTAAGTTAATAATTCACTTTATGCTTGAATCATTACTTTTTATACAATTACGTTCTCTTTAAACTATTTACCAGGAAGTCATCCCGCAAACAACGAAAAACATCACACAACGCGTACCGGCACGACAATAATTACATTTTATGTTTAATTATCCCAAGCTATTTTAATAAATTTATTTTTATAAGTTATTTCATATTTCTTAAAAACGTTTGCATAAAACGCGAATTTACGAGTTATGTTTACATTTAACGGAACAAGAAATTACACAAAAATTTAAATTATTGTCTATACTAAATTAAAACATTTTAACTATGAATTTATTCCTTTTGATATTTTTAAGACAACTAAACTTATTTATAACACTCCTTAAAAGTTTAAACCCTCGGATTTCGTTTACTAACAAACTAAGCACATTACACAATCCCGACAAGAGACAAAATCAAAATAGGATACCCTCCTAGGATCCATATTGTGACCCCCCCAGGAGACACCATACCACTATTTTAGTGTCCATGTTATGTACAAACTTTGTCATATCTTCATTTAAAAAACACATACAACATCACCAAAAACACACACATCAAAACACTTTCTCTTTTCCCTCTTCTTCCTTGGTTCGGACGAACACACACACGCACACACACACAAAAACAATACATTTCTTTATCTTGTTTCAAGAATATGGAAGCTTAGATACGTTCGAGTTTAATTATAGTGATCGTTTGGGTAAATAAACAACGTTTGAGTTGTTAGGTTAGCTCTAATCTCCTCCTAAAACCTTATTTTGTAAGTAACTATTTCTTAATAATCTTTATACTTTTGATAGTCTAATGATGCATAAACACTAGTTGTACACTTATTTTTCTAAAACAAAAATCTAAAAGTTATACAAAAGTAATAAGGGGTGCGTTTTGGTTCGTTAGAAATAAAAAGGAAACATAAAGAAGTATTATTGTAATATTATGCTTGTGTTGGTGTAATAAAACTTTTGGTCAAAGAGTGCTTATAGCTTATTCGACATATTAATAAGCACACGAGTGCTTATTAGGGCTTATTTTAGTTTTGACAGCAAAAGGAAACAAAAGAAAAGTTGTTTGGTCATTTAAACTTTCGGTACTATTTTATTGCTTATTTCGTGGCTTATTTTTGAAGACTAAAAAGGCTTTGTAGCTTATTTTTAAGCTCGTTATAGCTTATTTAGGCTTATAAGGTCTCGACCCAAAAAGGGACAAATAAGCCGCAACTTATTTGTACCCATTATGGCCTTAGATTATTTTTGTGGCTTATATTCTAACTTATTTTGATACCAAAAGTGCTTATTTGCTTATTATATAGCTTATTGGATCTATTTTGGGCTTATTTTATTTTTGGAAGCGTTGTTTGGGCTTATGCGTGCCAACGGCTCAATAAGGGCCCAACAAGCTTCGACTTATTTTTTTGAGACTTTCGTTCAGCTTATTTTCAACGTATTCATAGTGCTTATTGTAGTCGAAAAGTGTTGGTTTAAGAGGTTGGATAGCTAGTTGTGGTCATTGGGCCGAATAGCCCAAAATGAGCCCATTAAGCTCGCGGCTTATGGCTTATTTGGCTACACAACTTATTTTGATAACTTACTTCTTTTGCTCATTTGACGTTGGTATTTTTTTCCTATTTATTTTGTTGGGCTTTTCGTTTATTTGGACTAACTAGTAAACTTGTATTGGGCCAATATTGGGCTACAAACTAAACTAGCGATTTGGGACTAACATTGGGCCTTATGGCCCAATAAGTGAAAAGCAAGCAAATTTAAACATATAAAGCAGATTATTGAACGACTGATCGAATTTGTTTAATATTGGTTTAAAGTAGTTAAATTAGTCGTTGGAACGTGTTTGGATAAAACGTAAGTTAAACGTACTGATTTGGCATTTTGTCGGGAAATGAATATTTTTTTAAAAAAGTGTTTTGATTAAGTCTATGACTTAAGTAACTATAAACGAACGGGTCATGCCGAGATTTTGTAAACATTTTACGCTTAGAAAATATTTTGTAAAACCCATTTTCTTAAAACCCGACAAAAAGACGAAATCACATTATCTTAAACATTATATTTGAATTAAATAAATAAACTAGATTACATAATACTAGTTATTTTCTAAAAATTTGACAAAAAGACAAAATAATAAAATATTATTTTAATATCCGACTAAAAGACGAAAATATAGTTTTATATAAAACTTCTATTATTTAATATGTGTGTCTAAAACATTGTTAACACTTATATCGAGAACGTCTTATCTAATTAACTTGGGGTATCGGGTAAATTGCCGAAACATGTTTAATTCTCATTTATTTATTTCGTATTCATTTATTTCTTATACATTTATTTCTTATCTATTTATTTCTCATTTATTTATTTCCAATTTACTTATTTCTTGTTTACTCCTCGTTCAATTATATCTTATTTACTTACCCTCTTATTTAGTCTCGGATTTCCTATTTATTTTCTTATATAATACAATATATGTCTATATATCGTACTTTTACATAAGTTTATCGAGTCAAACTTATCAACCACCACACAAACAATGACACACAACCTCTTACAACAATAATACAAAAACCTTTTACAACAATAATACAAATCCTTTTACAAACTTATATGCATAATTTCATTCTCATATAGCATATCTCTAAAATAAAACTCTATTAATAGGTCGTGACTGGGCACCGTTGCACGTTATTCCTTGATCATTTATTTCAGCTAATTTATTTAAGGTGAGTTCTTGTAGCCCCACTTTTAAATCATTTTTATTGGGGGAAAATGTTACTCAAATCTCTTTTAAACTGTTTTACTTCTGTGCTAAACTGTTTTCATACTTTTAGACAATGTTATGTGCCTATAATTGTGTATTTGGATACTACTATGTATGTTCAGACATGTCGTCTGAATTGCTTCATACTACTACTTAGCCAACTATGTAGCTCCAGCTGGTAGGCGATAGGTGAGGAAATCTATAAACGCTTGGGCCAGGGTTAACCAGTTGATTTGACTAAAATGCTATGACTCGATATGACTTGTCATGATTGCTATTGGAATACTATTCATATTACTTGTACTTCGCTATTATATTGCACTATTGTCCCACTTTTAAATTCTGGCACAACAACTGGGTTTACACTCTAAACCTATGAGCTCACCAACTTTATGTTGATATTTTCGAGTATCATTTTTAGGTGATCAACATTTACAAATAAAAGGTACTTGGAATCAAAGTTACCTATTGACCAAGATGTTTTCTAAAGACAAGAGTTTTCTTCCATCAAAGACTGTATTTCATGTAACATTGTAAATTAAATTTCTTGTAACAAAGTATGGTGTAATCTACTATCTTATGTGATGTCTCCAAAATGTCGCACCTCGTGTTTCCGCTCTTAGCAAGGTGTGATAGATTGGTATCAGAGCCTAAGGTTATAGAGAATACCGGTTTTTCTAAAATAAAAACCAAACTATAACCAAACTAAAGTTTTCATAAAACCTCGAACATGATAAGAGTTGACTAGCCCGAGATTTTCATTGTTTTTCTTGAATTATGCATAGTTTGATCAACTATGCCTAATTTGTGAGGAATCATGAAAATGATGGGGGTAGTTACCTTGAACCATGCTAGGTCGGACACAAACCCTAGATCAACTAAAATCACGTCGACCTTATGTGTACATACCTGTTTTATGTGTTATGTTATTGCCTTATGATTATTAATGCGCGCGTTTGCTTTACTTCTTACTACATGATCACTAATTCATATACATGTTTTACATGCATGCCTTTGCATAGGTTACATGTCGTACTACAGGTTCATACTTTTACTACTATTTGATCACTATTGCATATGCATGGCCTACATGCTTGCCTTGCAACCTTTACATGTGGCCTTACTTACCTATATTTATACTACTATACGATCACTATCACTTATATTTGGCGGACATGCTTGCCTTGCAATGCTCTATATGTCGTCATGTGTACTCATACTCTACTATTGCTTACTTATATACAAGCACGCCTATACAATTATTTTCTATTTTGAATACTATACTAAATATTATTTCGGATACGTCCCAACATTAAGTTGTTAGACGACCAACGTTGAATACATTATTTTAGATATACTATTTGGGATACACTATTTTAAAAACACTGTTTTGAAATACTTTCTTTATATACTAATTTGGGTACACAACTACACAGTTGTTACCCTATGCTATTACGTCATGGTTGTCACATGCCATGTCCCCCCACACTACTCTCTTTATTACACCGCATTCTAAGCCGGTGAATTGCATTGCATCCTTGGTCACACTAGGAACAACCCACTGATCAGCGTAGTCGCAATTAGTGGTCCTGTCATACAATTAGGGCTTTAGTGGTCCTCACGTCAGCCATGGTAACAATGGCCGCCCTAGTGTTTGTGTTCCGGAGATGGTACTAATATGGTCGACCCAAAGCCTTTCGGTTAAAATTTTTATACAATGGAAACGTTTTCTTACAAACCTTACGAAGTACAAAATTTAGGATTTTCTATGGTTGATGGTTTTAAATATAAATTATTCTGAACACATGTTACTCTTCCTAGGCGATAAGGACGCCACCGTTACGACCCACTGCTAACCTCGCTCACGCTACTCTACTTAATATAAGAACCTTCTTACGAAACATATACATAGACTCTGGTGGTCTGTACAGATAAGACACTGCGCACCATACAAATATCGTCTCTGTAATTTCAATTCAAATTACTATGAATTTGATATTCCTTCGCATTTCCTTTAATTGCCTTGAAACAACCTTTTTCACATTGGGAACCCTTCATTCTTACTTCTTCAATCTTCGTACACGGCGATCGATCCTCCATTCGGAGATGCAACCCTAATAATATTTCTATCCCATGTAGTTCTTACCTTGATATTTGGCCAACAATTCCCTTCTTCAATGATTTCTTCAGTAACAAATTGTTCCTCCATCTATAAATTTTTCAACTATCACTCCGTCTAATCCCTTCGATTTACGATTACACGAAGGTACGAAGAAGAAGTCGCAAAACATCTTTTGGCACCAGACATCAAACGCGAGCTGGTTCTTCATTCTTTTTTCATGTTGATCATTCCGACTTTCTTTTAATGAATATATCGACCTTTGTGAGTCCAAAAGAAACCACAATTTCCACAAATCAGCTATGCAATGCAGGATCAAACAAAGAGACCTTATTGATTACACTAGTAACAAGTGTTCGCGCCAATCTACACCGACTCATACCCCGTTTCATGCAAGCCATTTTGGATTATGATGAAGACCGTATAGAGGATGACTAACCATCCTCTCCTTGATAGATACATGATGTTCTGCAACATGACGCCTCCTCCCTTATCGTTTTTACCAATTTCCCTCTGAATGACTCACTTGCCTCGAGTGTACCCCTAACCTTCTTCGCTAATCTCATCAATCTAAGTCGTAGATATCCATTTGTTTATTTTGAACGAACCCAAGATTAAGCAGACTTTTCATAAATGTTAAGTTTGTAATAACAACTTGATGCTTAGGTTAATTTCATGAAAGTTCTTGTTTGATTGAGTTGTGGAGTTAAGTTAGATTTAAAGTTGTTACTTAGCTTAAAGTTTATAATAATTTTGCTCAAGGACGGGAAAGCTTACCCTCGCTGTGGAAACTAGACGGGGGTAGAATAGTTTTTACCGTTTTAAAATTAAAACTTAGATTGTCGACTTATGTGAATTCAAGAGATATACACAAGTGTATATGATAGCGATGCAATAAGTAAATAAACAATCTACGAAATATGAACAAGTAAAGATTAGAAAGATCAAACCGATGACACAATGATTTATAGTGGTTTGGCTATGAAGCTCCTCTTCTCCCTACTCCACTCCCCAAGTACCCAACTTGAGAGTTATCTTCACTATGTCAACAAGCTCCCTTTAGGCGGAGAAAACCGTACACGTCGCTTACACTTTTCTGGTACTAAGCTAAATACCGAGTTCTACTTTGAGATAGAACCAATCTAACACACTAGTATTTTATGGCCTAAATACTAGCCTATCATACACATATGATACACACAACACACAACATAAGATATACAAGATGAATGCTTATCACAAACGTGATGTGACAACTAAACTATTAACACTTGAAGCTTGACGTCTTCTTGAGTGTTCTTCACTAAAGAGTGGAATGAGTTGATCACTTGTAATGGATTATGTAATAAGAATAATGATCAAAGAATATATAAAAGATAAAATATGTGAGAAAATATTTGTCAAGAGTTGTATAAAATAAAAACTTGAGGTTGGTATTTATAGGAAACCTTTTGAAATTCAAATCTGTCCCTGGGTCCGTCCAGTGTATTTGGTGGATCCGTGGATCCGTCCAGTGTATTTGGTGGATTCGTGGGTGGAGCTGGGACAACATTTTTTATTTTGTGATTAACCTCAAATCTATACAAAATATTGTTTTGCACTTATTAAAACTAGTTTAATAAATTCTTCTAGAAGAAAATATATCTTATCACCAATAAGGAAAGATTTTCTAGATTTGAGAAGATTTAGAAAGATTGTTTCCACTTATGGTTAATCTTATTTTGTCTTACATGATTAATATAACTAGCTTATAATTAATCATGTGTTACTTAAATCATTTGATTAGAAAAGATTTATGCAAATGACAATATTTTTCTTTGATCATTAACTATGTTTAATAATGCCATATTCATACCTTAAGTGTCGGCGTCAAGTAAACTTTTGACTAAATAACTTGTTTACGTAAACTTTTATGTAGTATGCCATTATATTTGTTATTATCAAAACATGAAGATCATTAAATATAATATCATTTTTGCGCGAATATTTGTATTAACAATCTCTCCCTTTTTGATGTTGACAAAATATAAACTCATGCTTTTTTAAAAGTTACTAAATAAGTATTTAGTAGATGAGTTTACATATTTTCTCCCCCTTTTTGTCGAAGAAAAAAGTGTTGTAGAGGTGGTCCTTGCAAGTCTTGTTTTTGACGAATGCTAAGTCACTTGGTTACGAATGCAAAGTAAAAAAATAACGACAAAATTGCAAGTGCTCCCCCTTGGTGTATACTTCCCCTTGCTTGGGACACCAAGTAATCGAGCTATGGTTGCGTTGCTACAAAACAAAGTTAGTGGGCTAGCAAATATATATATGACAATCATAAATGCACACATATACATTTCACATAATAAACATCCATCATCAACAAAATTAACAAGAATAATGTTAAATCCGTTATAAGGGATAAAACATAAAATTTGGTATTAAAGCCATAAGACAAGAGAGTTAAAGTTGAAAAGAAGAGAAAGCAACTAAAAATCCTAAATCTTGAGATAAAATCTTATCTTCCTTATAATCCAAAGGGTTTGGGGTATCATAAGAGTGGTTTTAGTGTGGAAGGTATTGTGGGTTTGAAGATCCAAGACGATGTTGGATGTAGGAGAAAATTAAGTAAACACCTTCTTGTAGACTTTGAAGTTGATTGACTTTGTTGGTGCAACATCTACATATGTGTAGATGAGGATTGTGATTGGTGATTAGGATTAAATGATCAAACTTGTTGTGGAGATAGGGTGTTTTGTTTTGTGGAGTGTGTTCTTGAATGTATTCGAACATAAGATGCATTTCATGTAATAGTAATCTAATTTCACATTGGGAGTTACTACAACATGGACATGTCATGAGGTGTAAATGAGCTTGTCTTGATTCTAAGACTTCAGGTAGAGTGATATGTGGATAAATTTGATTTGATTTGAGTTTTGAGAGATGTTCTTGGATGATTTTCCTTTTGATTGTAGGTGTGGAATCATTTGAGAAAGTAGATATTTCATTTTGAGTATTAAAGTTGTGAAAGTATGTCTTATAAAAGACATGGGGTGTATGATTTGGCATGAAGGTTCTTAGATTATACGGAGGAGGCATTTTATCCTAAGGTTTAATATCCATATAGCATCATATAGCATGGTTATAAGATAAAGTAAAAAAAGTTAAATATAAAAAAAGTCAAATTTTTGGTACCTGGACTGACTGAGCCACGAATCCACCAAAATAATATACGGATCTATCATATGGTGGATCCGTGGGTCGCAGTTGTCAACAAAAATGACAAGAACTACCATTTTTCACCAAAAACTCAAAACAAATTATTATTATGCTAAAATATCCATATGATATGTCATGATAAATAAGTGCATAATTTCATCATCTAGTTCAAGTATGCATAGCATTCCTTCGCATACATTTAGTTCAAGATGGCTTAGTTTAACACAAAAGTTGCTACAAATATTTAATAAGATAGCATAATATTATCCTAAAGTAGCAATTCATAATTCCTAGAGAATCAATTATGCCTAATTTAGAAATGATCCACGAATGACCGATATCCTAGCAAAAGGGATGATTGGTTTAAGCTTTCTACTAACGATGGTGAGTATGGTATGTCAAGCTTAGCTTCTTCACTCTCATTCCTCTTTCTCTCATTCTTTTTATTGATGGAACTCATCATTCGATAATGCAAGATGAATTGTAGTGTATGATGAGGACGAAAGAGTTTAGGATGTCTAGCAAGAACGCATCGGTAAAGGCGAGTAATAAGTAAAACATACGGAAGAGGACAATTGACTCTATTTTTTACACTCTCAATTTTGTGAGTAATGAAGTAGGCAAGGTTAAAGTTTTAAGAGTTCTTAAGATGATGGAGCATGATAGCGGAGCATGCATCTATGGAGCTCTTGTAAGTGTCGACACAAATGACATTTTCTTAAACAGTGAGTTCCCAATCCTTGATGTTGGGAGGAAGATTATCTTGAAGGATAATGGTAGGATTTGAGCAACTTTGATGACTTGAAGGAATGCAAATGTTTTGAATGACATCTCTAATGTTTGGAAGATTAGTTTGATAAGAGGCATGTTTTTCACGAGTAGTGTTTAAAAGTTCTAATAAGTAATCCTTTGAGAAGACACATGTTCCTTTGTATGGAATTCAAAGGACTTGACCGAATTTTTTGAGTGGCATAATGAAATCCTTGTCTCGAATGGTGAAATAAATCAAAAGAGACAGATCATGCACATTTTGAATTAGTTGGAATTTGTGATAGAATTCGATGATGAAGCGAGGAAAAATATGACCATTTAAGGTGAGGAGACAATCAAATTGAATGGATTTGAATTGATTAACGATGTCGTTGCCAAAGGTAAAAGAGGATTAAATGTGTCTTCCTTCATGAATGAAGCAATTTTAAAGAGTTTTGAAGGAGCTTTTGACATTGTTTGGAGTAGACATTTGGTGATGGATTTTTGGTATGTAGGCTTTGGTTCTTTTGTAGTCGGATTTTATCATTCTAAGCATAATTTAAACCTAATAAATTTATAATTAGTATATAAATAAGTATATTAAAAGTAAGTTATGATGTATGTGTGTGATCCATGTACACGATGTAGTGAATCACACATCTTTATTTTGCTTTATCTCTCAAATCGAATGAGTCAAGATAACACAACAATTGTAGATCTTGAAGATTCATTCAAGAGAGGGTAATCATTTTTTTATTTGTATTAACTATGTAGATAGACAATATTTGTTAAAAAAAGTTTCTAATTGTGAGTTTAAAAAAAAATTATTCTTGGCAAATCACATTGAATGTGAGTTCCAAGCATGGAAAAACAAGTTAATCTATTGTTTCAAGTCTTTTTCTTTTTATGGAAAGAAATAAGTATTTCAAAATAAAGATTTAGTTGAGAAAAACTAATAATTGTGAATGTAGATGTCAAGAAATGTATGGATCTATCTTAATTATGGCTTGTAATGATGTTAGCGGGAATGCTCAATCTTGGGTGGTATGAGATATAGGTGGTGGTATGTTATTGGAAGAAAAAGGCAAGTGGTCAAACAATTTAAATGTAGGGTATTCTGTTAACTCACGGATCTACCTAAATAATGCACGAATCTCCTTATTGTGGATCTGTGGTCCGCAAGTCTCCAAAATATAAACAGAGTTGATTTTTGAGCAAATTAAGACACGGTGTTGTGTTTTTGGTAATTGGAATGTGTTGTAAATACTATTAGGGGTATGTGATATAATTTTCGGAGTCGACATCCAAGTTTTGAGTGAACCGTGCAACTTGTCGTGAATTTCCCGATGGAATTTCAATGTAGTCGATCCTACTAGGAGTGTGTTATCTTTTAGCATAAGTTTGACCATTACTAATAACACAATCATTTATGAACATTTAGACTTAACAAAACATCGTCAACACAAGTGTGAGTTGCCATTCGATGATTGTTCTTTTTGTCCTTTTTAATCAATTTTGTAATTTTCATGTATTGACCATACATGTAGATTTTGAAGATATCTATGGTCATTTAATTGATATTTTCATTACCTAGTAAAATTATAATCTCGATTATGTTCACGATCGAAAGTTTTGTAATTGGAATTTATAATGAGAATTAACATCATTTGAATAATGATTAATGACTTCATTAAATTTCTGTTTACGATTATTTTTGAGAAGTTGAAGAATCACTTTCCATGATAAGTTCCATCATTCCTAGTCCTAATCTTAAATAATTAAATACTTCGCGTTTTAAAGGCTTAGTAAATATATCGGCTATATTATCTTCGGATGCAACTTTTTTGATAGAGATATTGCCCTTTTGGACGTTATCGCGTAGAAAGTGATGACAAATTTCTATATGTTTTGTTCTAGAGTGTTGTACGGGGTTTTTACTTAAGTCGATATTGCCTTTATTGTAGCACATAATCGGAATGTCGTTGAGGCATATGCCGTAGTCGATGAGAGCTTGTTTCATCCATAGTGCTTGTTGACATGCCTTTTCAGCGGAGACGTATTCGGCTTCGGTCATAGAGATAGCAAGGACCGTTTGTTTCTTAGCAAACCAAGATGTTAAACAACATCCCATGAACGTACAAACGCCACTAGTGCTTTTGCGATCAACGTAATCACCTGCATGGTCAGAGTCGGCATAAACTATAGTTTCTATTCTGGTTCTTTTCGGATACCATAATCCTAAGTGACTAGTTCCTCTAATACACCTAAATATACGCTTAATGGCTTCTAAATGGGTAGTCTTAGAATTTTCTTGGAAACGAGCACATAAGCAAACACTAAACATAATATCGGGCCTAATTGCAGTTAAATATAGTAAACTACCAATCATACCTTGATATTTAGAGCTATCCTTGGAGTTAGCTTCGTCGTCCTTAGTGAGCTTGATCTCCGTTGACATCGGCATCTTGGTTGGTTTGGAATCTTCCAACCCGAGCTTCTTTAACATCTCCTTGATGTACTTGGATTGATTGAAAAATATTATGTCTTCCATTTGTTTGATTTGAAGACCTAAGAAGAAGTTCAACTCCCCCATCATACTCATCTCAAACTCGTCGTGCATGATTTTTGCAAAATCATCACACAAGTTTTGACTCGTAGAACCAAATATAATGTCGTCGACATATATTTGAACAATGATAAGATGTGATTTTGATTTCTTAGTAAAAAGTGTATTATCGACCATTCCCATTGAATACTCGTGTTTTATCAAAAATGCTTTTAGTCTATCATACCAAGCTTTGGGAGCTTGCTTAAGACCATACAAAGCCTTTTTAAGTTTATAAACATAGTTTGGTTTTTGAAAATCAATGAACCCTGGAGGTTGAGCAACGTAAACCTCTTCGTTTATAAAACCATTTAGAAAAGTACTTTTTTACATCCATTTGATATAATTTAAAATCATTTGCATAAGCAATAGCAAGAAGTATTCTAATCGACTCTAATCTAGCTACCGGAGCATATGTTTCATCATAATCTATACCTTCTTGTTGATTATATCCTTGTGCTACTAATCTAGCCTTATTTCTAGATACTATACCGTTTTCATCTAATTTATTGCTAACGACCCATTTTGTTCCTATGATGGATTGAATTATAGGTAAAGGGACTAATTCACAAACGTCATTAGCTACAAATTGATTTAGTTCTTCTTGCATAGCTATAACCCAACTTTTATCTTTTAATGCTTCATTGACATTTTTGGGTTCTATTGTAGATATAAAACAAAAGAAATTACTATGATTTTGGGCTTGAGATCTTAAGGTTCTTTGATTGAGATTTCATATGACTTGATCTAGTGGATGATTTTTGACTCTTTAATGTTAACGATTTCATCAACTTCTATCGACTCATCTTCTTCATTATTAATATTTACTATTTTGGTATTCTTTCTAATGGCTTCTTCTTCACCAACATCATCATCAACTAATGGTGACAATTTTGGTAGGAGGAGGACTTTCATCGGATGTCATGTTGAGTGATTCTTCAACTTTTATTGTATGTTTATTTAGTACTACATAAGCTTTACTATTTTGAGAATACCTTAGAAAAACACATTCGTATGACTTTGGGTCAAATTTGGTTAGCTAGTCTTTAGTATTCAAGATGAAGCACTTGCTTCCAAATACTTTAAAATATTCTAAAGAAGGTTTTCTACCTCTAAATATTTCATAAGGAGTTTTTCCTAGTATTGGTCAAATTAATATTCTATTTAGTACTATATAAGTTGACGTATCAACGGCATTACACCAAAACTTTTGTGGAATGGATTGTTCATTAAGCGTGGTCCTAGACATCTCTTGTAAGGTCCTATTTTTTCTTTGTACTACCCAGTTTGATTATGGAGTACATGGAGCCGAGAAGTTATGAGTAATGCCTTGTGCATCATAATAAGCTCTGAATTGTACTTCATTATCAAATTCCCGACCATGATCCGTTCTAATAGCTATTATAGAACTACCTAGTTGGTTTTAAATTTTTCTACTTAATATTTCAAATTTCTCAAAAGCTTCATTTTTAGTCTTTAGAAATCAGCATGTATACCGTAAATAATCATCTACTACAACTAATGTGTATAGATTACTTCCATAGCTTTTAATTGCTGAGTGATCAAATAAGTCCATATGTAATAATTCTAAACATCTTTTAGTGGAAACCATATTTTTAGCTTTATGACTTGCATGAGCTTGCTCCCCAATTTTACAAGCATCACAAATTTTTTTATCATATTTTAACTTAGGTAAGTTTCTAATTAATTCTTTAGATGACAACGATCGAATCAAACGCATATTTGCGTGACCAAGTCTTCTATGCATTAAGGTAGAGTTATCTACTACCGTGGCGAGACATAATTTGTCTTGAGACTTATTTCCTAATTTCATTACGTATAAACTAATTTTCCTAATCCCAATTCCTATGATTTTATCATCTTTAATTATTTCACTACCTTCTTCCATGAATAAGACTTGACACTTATTGTCACAAATTTGACCGACACTAAGTAAGTTAAAAGCTAAGTTATCTACGTGTTCTACATTAGATATAGTAAGAGAGTCATTAGAGATTGTTCCTTTTCCTATGATCTTTCCTTTTAGGTTACTTCCAAAAACAACATTACCTTCGTAGTATGCTTTGTAGGTAGAAAATAAACTCTTGTTACCAGTTATATGTTTAGAGCAAACACTATCTATGATCCACTCATCCGGTTCTAAGCATGTTCTCGAGCATACCTATTTTAACAAAAACAAATTTAAGCATTTGGTCCCCATTATCTTATGGGTACAAAAATGTTAGTGTTGTACATCCCTTGTATATGTTGTAATTGATTAGGATATTGAAATGGGATACAATTTCCCATATGTACGAAGCCTTGATTTTGTTGATTGTTCCAATTCATAGGGTAAAAGTTTTGATGAATTGGTTGTCTAGAGTTTATCCTAGATTGAGGTGTGTTGTATATTGGTTGAGAAGGAATGTTCCTTCTAGGTGGAGGTGTTTTCTATCTAGAATCGGTTTTGACATAGCCTATACCACTTTTAGGTGATGGTTTTAAAGATAGTTTCTTTGACTCATCAATACTATTATGTATTAGTTTCTTCCTAGTAATAACAAAATTTGATAAGACATAGGGGGACTAAAAACATGTTATGTCCCTTTTTCGCTATAGTTGCGACTCACGGATCCAGGTAAGGTGGATCCGTGCACCTTTATGGTGGATTCGTCCATTCCTTTTTCAGCGAACGATCCAACAAAACTCATGGTTTTAGTTCCGCTTGTTGATGTTTTATCGCTATCAAATCCTAGACCTATTTTGCATCTAGGTGACTTTTGATTGTTTAACATTTCTCTTAGTGAATTAGCACTTTTATCAAATTTAACAAATTTAACTTGAGTTTCTTTAAGTTTGTCCTTTTTCGATTTAAGTTCCTCACATAACTTACATGCAATCTTTACTGTTATCCCAAAAGCTTAATCCATTTCACAACAATAAGCTATACCAATAAGCAAAATAATAGAAAGATAGAAAGAAAAGTTGGAAGATTTATTAGAGAGAAAACTAGAGATGGAAGATTACACACACACACAATTATGCAAATGGTAACCAACACCCTTTCCATGTGAGGAGAGGGTCCTATTTATACCCTTGAGCCATGAGTGGCATGTGGGCTTTCTAACTTGGGCCGGGCTTGGCTTATCTTGGGCTTTAAGCCCGAAACATGGACAATATTAGATTACAATCCAAGCCCGTTGAACCCGACTAGCCTATTACTTTACAAGACCCAATTTGACTTAAGGCTAACAAGTTTCCTAGTGCAATGTCTAATTTCTTATTTATTTAGGTGGATCTAATATCACTAAGTCCGATTATTAGTCGCGACCTAGCCTATAATTCCTATGATCTTAACCTTGTTGGTCACGTTGGTCGGGTATCTAGTTCATAGTGATTAAGCCCTCAACTATCCTAAAGACATGTCTAAGTCTTGGCATTTCCACTATTCCACACTAAACCCTCCTAGAAGGATTTCTCGCGCTTTATAAGTGCCAGCTCTAATGCATGCGGTAATACGTCAATTCCCTACACTAAGAACAGATGTCACCCTATTCCTAGTATCCGAATAAACTAACTTTTGACTTGGTCAATCTACTAAATAGCTTAAGGGATCTACACTAGCCTTAACACTACTAAAACGCGAGGATCAGACAACAGGCATAAAGGATATCATAAATAAACTATAATTAAACAATGGATACTAACACAATCACAACAATAAATACATAACTAGGCTAGCACTTAAGGTGCTTAGCCACTCATGCTAAAGTATGTAGAGAATTCAATAAAAATAACCATTGATTGATTATGCATTAAATTTTCTTATAGACTATGATGAA